>JASDQU010684376.1:49354-60677 GCA_032191745.1 Picea mariana | reverse complement strand
CATCACTCTATCCTTGTTTCAAATCATGTTTTATTTATGGTTCTTAGATATGTGATTATAAATCAAAAAATATAAAAACATGTGCTTTCTTTATCTTCTTTCGAAAACAATTACCAGACATTGATTGTGCAAGGCATTCACTCAAACTTGCAACTTGTAATTACTCTATTCATAATGACATGTTCATATTTACCTTTCTGTTTAAAACATTTGTAAATAATTAGATTAAAGTATATGTATTATTATAGTTTTTAGCATTAAGTAGTTTATTTATTTTCTTTGTTTTAATTGGCTAACGGAGCCATTAAACCCAACATAATAGATTACACCAAACGGCTTGGGTTATTTAGACAACTACGGTCTAGATCTATTCTTCCAGTTGCCAGCATGTCGAATTTGCTCATCAACATGCATGTATTTGAATCGTTGGACACCATATTTCAACCCTGAAAACGAAATCCCTTCGATGGCGTTGGTCAGGGTTTGTCTCCCCTTTCTCCCTTTTCATTGTTGTACAATTGAAACAATATGTAGTATTCTAAATACTCTTGGAAATTATCTCGATTGGGCCAAACCACGAGACAGTATTTAATCATGTGCAAGGATATGTGTTGAATTAGATCTAGAAAAATATCTTCCTGAAGCTATTCAGCTAACCCTAGATGATTGATCTCACATACAACAAGTGGATTATGAGCAACTCCCATTTAAATGCAAAGCCTATCACGAATATGGAAATTTTTCCAAGTCCTTCCCCAAAGCTCAATCCTCACAGAAGCAAGGCGAGCAATATCAGTGGAAAATGTAGAAAAGAAAGAGGGGTTCAAGGAGAGGTCAGGCTCCCCAGGATCTAGTCCATCTAGGGTAAGATCCTCCTATCACCCCCCCCCCCCTCAAGGAGAAAGAAATGTCCCGGAAACTAGTAGTAATATATATTCCACTCTTTCAAACCCGGAGGAACTACCAAAGGAAAATAAAGAAAATATAATAGTATCAATGGAAATCCCATCACGGGACCAGGGTCAACCTCACAGTGGAAGGAAATCGTAAACAGTGGTAACTCTAGGAAAATACCCCCTTAAATCCTTGGGCACAAGCTCCAGATCTGGGATCCCCATCATCCTAGAAGAAGAATCCCAAGACAAATCGGGGGAGGACTCAAGTAGGGAACTTGAAATCCCCCCCACAACCAAGAGGCCTAGGAGGAAACCTGTGCGTAAGAAATGAGAGGAAGTAGGATATAATGAAAAAGAATTAGGACTACAGACAATGATAGATAATTCTTTCAAGAAAGACCCAAGGAATAGCAGAGGACCAAGTGGAACAAAGCCCTCTAAAGGTGGGGGGGGGAAAAACCTCAGGTAAATAATGAAATTGGTCTCCTGGAATTGTAGGGGATTGGGAAGTAAATAAAATACCGAATCAATAAGACAGTTAATAAAAACATATCGACCCCAAATTCTCCTTCTCCAGGAGACAAAAATCAAGGACTTATTAATCCTTCAAGAGAGCAAACAATTCTAGAAAAATAGTATGGGACTTGTTGTTAGTTCGAGAGGAGATTCTGGAGGCATATGTATTCTATGGCATGCCCAAAAATTTCAGATGGTTGCAAGTGACTCCTCCCCCCACTAGTTAATGGTCAAGTTAGTTCATGTCTCCTTGGGTAAGCTCCTAAACATAGTAAATGTCTATATCCCAAATCAATAGCATGATAAGATAGATTGTTGGAACTCTCTATTAGCCATCTTAGTAATAGAGCATCTGGATAATTGTATTATTGCGGGGGATTTTAACACCACCATCCATCATTGGGGAAAAAGTGGAGGATCAGTAGTTCGAGACCCAAGTCGTGAATCTCTCGAGGACCTCATCTCCTCTCTGGAATTTTTTTATGTTAAAGCTTATAAGGGGAAATTCATGTGGTCCAACCATAAAGAAGAACTGGGGCACATAGTTTCTATATTAGATTGTTTCCTCATCGGTAACTCTTTCCTCTCTGATCCCTCTTCCCCTATTTATCTAATTCTTCCTTGGGCCAGCTCAGATCATAAACCCATTTCCCTAGCCTTCATAAATGACAGAGACTTTGGCCCCATCCCTTTTCGCTTTAATCCTCTATGGATGGATCACCCCTCATTCCGTCCATTGGTTATTTCTTATTGGGGCCCTTGGATCAAGGGCTCCCCAGTCTTCATGTGGGAATAGAAATTGATCTAGCTAAAAAGAGCCATAAAAGAATGGGTAAAAATCTCCTTCAAAGAGCCGCAGGAGGAAATCCTAAATCTCCAGGAAATGCTTGATGAGGTGGAAAACAAACTGGAGAAACTATCGGTCACTCCAAATCCTCTAATGGAAGAAGAATAATGTCAGAAGAAACTTTAGGGAGAAATCATGAAAGATGAAGAAATTTGGAGATTAAAATCTCGTGGAGGCAAAAACTCCTTTTTTCACAAGCAGTATCAAGTGAGGAAACAAAATATTATAGTGGACGAAATCTAGCTTGAAGACCAAATAGTTCTCAATTCTTTTGAAGAGATCAAAAAAGAAGCTCAGACCCACTTTGCTGACCTATATAAGGAGAAAGGGGATGTGGACTTATTTCAAAGACATCTATTATTTTTTGAAGTTCTCAAAGAACTATTCAGTACACTACATTAGTGATTTCTCAAACTTTGAGTTTTAAGCATGAGATTTCAAATGTGTATCTATCAAAATATTTTTGTGTTTAAATCGAATGATCATGTTAATCTCTCTACATATGTGGTCCTTATAATAAAAATAACAACAATAATAATAATCTCTTTTTTAGGTCACAACCAAGCCAGACACCAAATTGGTGTATGAGACCCCCTTGTTTGTGGGACAAGGGACCCCCTCCACACAACGATTTGACTACTAAAGTGTACAGAGGTATACATACCGTACCCCCTTCTGGATTTGAACCTGTGACCTCCAAGGAGGAAACACATGTTCTTAACCATTAGTCCCACTCCCATTCTACTAAATGACACGCTCTACTTTACTTTATGCTATGATGGAAATGTCATTGTGTGAGATTACTTATTCCCTTGGTTTATAATCTTGTATTATATTGTTAATATTTATTCTTGGGAGATGCATGGTCCTTTCTCATGTATTCTCTGCATGTGAATATTTGCTTCAAGAATATGCCTATTCCTTTCTCAGACATTCTTTACATGTGAATATTTACTTCCTTGAAGTCTAGTCTTTTATAGCATTCCCTGTAAATTTTGTATCATATCAAAGAGGACTACCACCTCTCTAAAAATGTAGGGGGATTTATCCTCGTGATGTTATCTCAAATACCTTAAACAATCTTTTATATCAACAAGTTCTTGGGAAGTTTCCACACTCATGGCATGATTTGCAGTTAAATGATAATTGTTTATAGTCAAGCTTTTGCAGTCTAGTTGTCCATGGATAGAGTAATCTCCTTTGACTGGCCCTTTTCTAGATCAACCTCCACACACATTCTCGCACATGAAAACATCTCAACTTTAGGCATAGAAGTATCAATGAATTTACCTAATGATTTGTCAATGGTTGTTAGGGTGTCATTGCTCCAACAGTGAAGAGGGAGATGGGGTAACCAAACCCATACAAGAACTGCATTGGGCACATCGATTTGTATATTGAAATCATGCATCCATTTAATGAGGTGAATTCATTTGGGTCCCATGAAGTATGGACTATTTTGGAAGATGAGATCTTTGTCTTCCTCCTTTTCAAACAGAAATGCATAGAACCCTTAGCTGAAGAATTAATAGGTGAGGATTCTTGGATCATTTCCATCCAGTTTTTTTCATCCACAGATCCATGGATCGATGGGAAAACCATAATCTGTGGAATTGGCCAATGAGACCATGCTCAACAAGGCCCAGAGATTTGAGGCAATAGGTCACTGGGGGGATATTCACCTTTGGTACATGATCATTTTTTTTCACAAATTTTGACAGAGCTGACTTTGAAGGTTCCTTGCTTTAGGGAGGCCATGAGCTCCTGGAATGCAACATCAACAGATCGATGAAGGAGAGGGAGGATACCCCCCTCCAAGATCCATGTCTCGAAGGGACAAATATATGGGGAATATGATGAACGATGGCTATGGTTGAAGAGTATGCATGAGTGATGTATGAATATCATATCAATGCATTCTTGGAAATTCTTAGGAAATGAAGCACATAGAGAATACTTGGCCTAAATTTTTTAGTGAGCAACGAACTATAATACTAGGCTTGGCGATCGATGGAGTGAATACATTCTCTTTCTAGTTTACATAAAGATCTACAATTATCATGAACATCATATTTGCAATAGTGACATGTTAAATAATGTTTACAATGTGTGGCATATAATTTATGGAAGATGTTAGCATTAGAATTATGGTATATGTTGTTATATCCACTCATAAACTTACAATTTAAATTTAACTTTGTGTTGGTTGAAAGATTTTGGTATGAGTAATGCCTTATAAACCTCCTTTATATATGTAGGACCACCTGATGCATTATGCGCACAATAAAAAGGACAATACCAATGTAAAACAAAATCCAAAACATAAAATATGACATTGTATTAATATGGAAAATGAAACATTTTAAATGAATATGGATTTTGGTAAGAAAGTGGTTAATAGTGTTAAACTTATCTATTTTGTTACAAATGAATGAGGATTTTAATAAACAATTAGTTAATAGTCTTAAAAATGTATTTTGTTGTACATGAATATGGATTTTAGTAAACAATTGGTTAATAGTTTTAAAAATGGATTTTGTTCAATATAGATTTTAGTAAACAATTGGTTAATAGTTTTAAAAATGGATTTTGTTGCAAATCAATATAGAATTTAATAAACAATTGGTTAATAGTTTTAGTAATGGATTTTAGTAAACAATTGGTTAATAGTCTTGTTCTTGTTTGTTTATATCAAGATACAAGGATGAGATTACTCCATAACCACATCTTGATTACTTATATTTCACAAAAGTGTGAACACAATTCATAGTAAAGAGCATAGGCATAAAATCTAAGTTTGTGACTAAAACAATTTTATCTAAACAATTATAACTTAGTCATGGGATAATAAAACATTGGCGTGAACTTCATTCATGGTAGAGAGAGGTTATCAAATCCAAGTATAGAGAAACTATGTGAAATATCAATATTAAGAATCCAAGCATGAAACTAAATGTGCAATTGAAAGAATTATATCTAAATATAAACTTGTTTTTGGATGTTAAAATACTCAGTGAAAACATCACTCACAATAGACAAACTAGGCATGTGACATTCAAGAATAAAGAGAATAGACATAAAATCTAATAATGTGATTAAAACAAATATATATCTAAATAGTTATAACCTAGTTATACTACTAAAACACTACTCATTGTGAACATAACTCATAATAGAGAGACTAAGTATGAAATCCAAGGATAAAGAGACTAAGCATGAAATCCAAGCATAGAGAGATTAGTTATGAAATGTATGCATGTGATCGAACAATTATATCATAACGATTATAACCTAGTCTCTATATGTTTGGTGTAAACATAACTTATAGTAGAGAGACCATGTACGAAGTTCAAGCATAGAGAGACTAGGTTGAAATCTAAGCATGTGCATGAAACAATTATATATATATTACAATAACATATTTATTGGCTACCAAAATATTGCTTATTGTGAACATAATTTACAGTATAGATAGCCCAAGGAGTTAGTTCAACAAATTGTTGCCAATGTTGTTGGGCATTTTGCTAGTTCCATGTTGGTAGGTGTCTATTTCAAATCCTCTTGAGTGAGGTGCACTAATATACATCGATGGGTTTACTAGGGATGCCATCCACAAATGTGGGGAAGCATGACTTAGGTTTCCCTGTGAGGTTTTTATTGTAAAAAAAAAAAACTTATAATAGAGAGACCAAGCATGAAATCCAAGTATAAAGAGACTAGGCACAAAATTTAAGCATAGAGTTATAATGCACAAAATATTGTGTTATTTAAACAATTATAAACTAATTGCTTGTCTTTGAAACATGGTTGGTTGTGAACATAACTTGTGGCATAGTAAACTAAGCACGATATCCAAGCATAGATAAGAGTAAGAACAAAATCCAAACATAATTAGACTAAGCAAAGATCTAAGCATATGATTGAAACAATTATATCTAAATTATTATAAACGAACTCTTAATGACCAACACATTGCTTGGTGTTAACATAACACATGATAGAGAGACCAAGGATTAAATCTATGCACAAAGAGACTAGGCACAAAATCCAAGTATATAGAGATTAGGCACAAACTCCAAGTATAGAGGAAATATGCATGAAATCTAAGCATGTGATTGAAATATTTATGTCCAAGTGATTATAAACTAGTTGCACTTAGTAACAATTATGTGTCACATCACATAAGTGTGTATATGCAACACTAATAAAATAAACGTATGTTTGACATTAGATGTCAAAAAAATAAAAAATAAAATCAGAGATAGTATATGTTAATTTATTTATTTTAAATTAGATTAAGCCGAAATCCTTTAAGGGACGGGTTGTTTACATTTGTTTTCGTCTCCATGTTTAAGATATCTAGAATTAATATGGACCTATGTTGGTTATTGACTACCAAAAAATTCTTTGGTATCAACGTATAAAGAGACTAAACCCAAAATCCAAGCTTGTTATTAGAATGATTATATCCTAGTTTTTGTCTCTTGAAGCATTACTTAGTGTGAACATAACTCACAATAGAGGGACTAAGTGCAAAATCTAAGCATACATAGACTAGGCATGAGATCCAAGCATATCGTAGAGTGAACATAACTCATATTAGAGAGACAAGGATGAAGGTCAAACATAGAGAGACTAGGTATGAAATTCAAGAACACGATTCAAACAATTCTAACCAAACAATTATAATCTAGTCACTGGGTAAAAATCATTGCTTGGTGTGAACACAACTTGTAGCACAAAGAAAAAACATTAAATCCGAGGATAGAGAAATTGGGTACAAACTCCACTCATATAGAGACTAGGCACACAATCCAAGCATAAAGAGACTAAGCACAAAATCCAAGCACACAATTAAAACAATTATATGCAAATTATTATGTCATRGTTATTGACTACCAAAACATTACTAGGTGCAAACATAACTCGCGATAAAGAGACTATGCTCAAAATCCAAGTATGGACAGATTAAGAAGAAAATCCARGCATGTGATGAAAATAATTATCTCATAATGATTATAATCTAGTTATTGGCTACCAAAACACTTCTCAATTTGAACATAACTTAGAATAGATAGATTAGGTACAAAATCCAAGCATAAATAAGACTAAGCAATACTCTAAACATAAATAGACTACACATAAAATCCAAGCATGTAGTTGCAAAAGAGAAGTGATACACATTCTGCAATCTAGAATGGGGGTTTTCTATGTATGTGTATCATATTACAATAAAATAAAATAAAGGGAAAAAATGAATTAAAAAAATTGATGTCAAATATCTAATATAAAATAAAATGCTAACCTTTTATTTCTTTTAAACTAGCATGGATGTCTATTAACCCCAAAGGTTTTAAGCAACGATTTACACCTAGATCCTTATCGATGTTGAAGAATAAAAAACTAAGTATGAAATCCAAGCATGTAATCGAAACAATTTTAAATCATTTAACTTGATTAACGACTACCAAAAATGGAATTATATTATAACCTATTTCATTCATATAGGCAATTGTCCCATCCTAGTATGACCCGCACATGGTAATTGGGCTTACCAAAAAGGTCACCTATCCTAGTACAACTCATGCTTAACTATGGATTTCCCCCCATAGTTAAGCCTACTTAGATTACTACCTCACTAGAAAAACCTTAGCAAATATTGTGCCTTATGAACTTCCATCCAAAGCTCCCTTATATTTATTAAGCGTGTGGGGGATTACATGGTCCATTATGAAATATCATTTTTTGAGATTTACTACTAGAGTATTAAGGTCATTCATGTATGATCCATCTCCCATGAACCTCATTCACTAATTTCCAATTCTCATGAGCTTGGATAACCCTCTTAGCATTCATTGTTCCGAAAAAGTGGAAATGAAGCCAAAGAAATAAAACATGTAAAATTAATTATCACCTTTAGGACTTGCACTCGATAACCATGACTTCTTGGGAAGGTCATCCATCCTTGTGCAAGTCTAGCTCAAGCGCACTTAACCATAGATTTTCCCCCCATAATTAATCTCACTTAACTTTGCATCCCATTTGTAAAAACTTAGCAAATAATTGTTCATTCATAGCTCCCTTCTCTTTATTAATCATGTGGAGGGTTTTGTAACCCAACATTATGAAATATCATTTAGAGGATTCACTACTTAGGAGTATTAAGGTCATTCATCTACCAACCAACTCCCATGAGCATTATTCACTAATGATCAACTTCTTTTGAGCTTGAATAGTCCATTTATGATAGCAAAGGTAAAAAAATGGGATTAAGACTAGCAGAATGAAATGCATAATAAAATGCCACCTCAAAAACTTGCACTCAATCATCGAGACTACTCCAAAAAGTCCCTATATAAATCAAAGTCAAAAGTATTTCACCATAAAATTTAAACACCTCTTTTAACAATGTGAAAGTTAAACCACATTATGAGGTCTTATGCCTCCCCACAAAGTTCAATAATAAAAGGTTAAATAGAAACCTTGAATCACACCACTTAGCAAGAATTGAGCCTTGGACTTATCTATTAAAAGGGAACATAAATCCATTAAATAAAAACCTTGTGAAGGTTGGATCCACAAAAGGTCAAGATCTCCTAGCATTGGAAACAAAATTTTCAACAATTAGAAACAAACAAAACCAAGAAGAGACCTGTGAGGTGGATGAGAACAGTGGATGGAAATGAGACTGTAGCATTGAAACCCTTTGAAACTTAGAAATAGAGGTTGTGCCTTCAATGTTATGATTGAGATTGAGCTGGAACAAACCTCAGGTGATTTAGTGTTGAGAATTTCAAAGCCTAGAAACTGGGTGCTTAGCAGCCTTAACTATTTTTGGAAGATGCCTTTGGGCATGTTGTTGCTTTGTTCACTTAAGACACCACAATCTGAAAAGTTTATCTGGGCATGCTACTGCTTTGTTCATTGAAAACAACAAAATATGAAAGGTTCCTCTCAATATCACATTTGTATGACGTGATATTTATGTTTTTTTCCACCATTTTCTTTTGGAGCCTTGATTATATGCCGGTTCACTAGATGGAATTTTTTAGAGTTGGTCTTTCCCCCTTGCCACAAGAATTTGTAAATTTCTTTACTAATTTGTTGCATTATTTCATCTAGATCCAAGAATGTCGAGCTTTGATATATTGACAAAGTAGATATGTTAAACTTTATTAAGACCACTCTATCAACAATATTGAGCTCGTGTGACCCCCATTGCTGCATTATTTTTTATTTCCCTTTTTTCACTACATTTTTCTATTGCACTGAAGATGGGTTGCCTATTGAAATTGGCATTCCTAAGTATTTAAATGACATCCAATTGAAGATACACAAGAACTTGAGAATAATATAAATCCTTTGCAACTACTGAGATGACACATTCCATTCAAAAATATCGCTTTCCCTTTGTTGATGCATCCCACTAAGGCATTAAAAAACTGATCCAGGATCACTTTGAATCTCTCTACTATTATGGTCGAGAACCCCACCAAGAGGAATGTTATTGACAAACTAAGAATGATTGATTTCTTTAGCTCCCTGAATGATTTGGTACCTTGAAGATTACCTGCAACCCTTTTCTTTCTCTAGTTGACAACTCAAGGAGTCCTCCATGAGGATGCAGAGGAGGAGGGATGGCAGAAACCCTTGTATCAAGCCTCTACAACGCATAAAAAATGGGTGGGATTCCATTCACCTAAGGGGAAATCCAAGGGGATCATATGCATGCCTTCACCCATTGAATAAAGGAGTTAGAAAAACCATAATTGTTTAAAACATCAAACAAAAAGGAGTGTCATACCCGGTCAAAAGTGTTTTCCGTATCCACCTTGATTACCATCCTTTTTTCTTTGTTTTTTCAGCTTGAGTGGGTTTCCTCCTGCACCAATAAAACATTGCAAATGATTTGTATTTTATGAATAAAGATGCCTTTATTATCTAAGATAATATTTGGGAGGATCTTCTTCAGTCGATTTGCTAGAATTTTGGTCGAGATTTTATAAGAGGAGTTACATAGAGAGATAGGATAGAATTTGGAAAAAGAAGATCGACGGTTCTCTTTAGGGATTAATGCTAGAAAGGAGGAGTTAGTGCTCCCTCCTATTTTAGGTTTGCTCCTAGACTAGTTGAGCATGATTTTCAGATCAAATTTGATGATACTCCAATAAGATTGAAAGAAGTGGATAGATAAATGATATGGTTTTAGGGCATTATCTGGTTCAATCCCCATATCACTTTTATTATTTATTTATCCTCTATTTCTCTAGATAGTGTTGAGTTGTGTCTAACTGTCACAAGAGAGGGGATATCTTGGAGCATTACAACTATGGAAGTTGTGTCAACCTCCTCCTTGCTAGTATAAATATCCTTGAGTGTTTGAAAGTGGCTTCCTTGATGGACTCAAATTTTGATAATTTCTCCCAATTTTCTAGGTTAATCTCTTTTACTATATATATCTACAGTCTTGATATCAGTTGTTTGTGAAAGAAAGAAGTTCTTTTATCACTGAATTACAACCACAAACTTCATGACCTCAGGAACCATTGTTCCTACTCTTTCATATTTTCCTTATGTAATTTTGCACACAGAACTCTGTCTTCCAATAGCCTCTATTTTGAAACCTCCTCATTTAGGCCTTATTAAGTCTAGAGATTTTGGGTCATGTAACCAAATCAAGTTGAATCTAAAAGGGATGGGCCCAAGATTATGGGGTTGTTGAAAAGAAATATCAATGGGCTTATGATCCAATATATTTGATGGAATGATATGAGAAGATATGATTTGGTTGCCTAGGAGTGATCTAGGTGGATATTGGTGGCCACCCACCTATTCCAACTAGCTCATCTTGATAGTTTTTAGTTCAGCACGTTCTTTTATAATTCTTTGTAATTGTGGGTTCTACACTTTCGAGGTTGTCTGAAGCCCTACACAATTTCCAGGTGGATATTGGTGGTCGCCCACCTAATCCAATTGGCTTATTTTGGAAGTTTTCAAGTCAGTACATCCTTTTTTACTTACAGAGTCGTTTTGGGGCCCTAAACAGTGTTTTTTTGGCTTGCCA
>JASDQU010684376.1:23290-49036 GCA_032191745.1 Picea mariana | reverse complement strand
TATATATATATATATATATCCAATTTGACTTAAAAATATTTATTTAAAAGAATTTCTTTAAAAATGATTATTAACAACAAAAGCATCTTATAGACCCATTTAAGAGCACAACATTTCACTCACAAGGAATTGAACATGGGTGGGGAGGGTAACAATCATTCCTCCCAACCACCCAAGCTATATCCAATGGACTATTATTAAGTGAAGGACATGGGAGTGAGCTTTGATCCACTTATGTGTGCACGGGTCACGATATAATTTAATATAATATCTTTGGGTGAAACCACACATTCGACCACTACCTCAAGGTACCCTATGGCTTCGGGTTAAGTCCTCATGAGAATTGAACCTTGTGCAACGATGAAAAAATCCTTGCTTTCCACCATTGGTGTTTAGTAAGGTATCCACTTAACAATTAAAATACTTTTAGCTGACGAATCCTCTGCAATGACTATTCCCAATCCCTAGCTTCATGGTCATGTCCTCAGTAGGGGGAGGTTTGTCTCCCCGCCCCCCCACCTCCGCCCTTGCCAGACATCGAAGCCTTCAAATCCTTGGTAGCATCTGCTCTGAAATCAAACAAAGCGGCTCCTTCAAAGTTTGTAAAGAAGTTAGATGAAATTCCAAAAGTCTCAGTTCACACCCTCTCTTCCAAGAATTTAGCTCTGCACTTTGTAGCCAACGGTATGGTTGGATAGTTTATGGGAATTTGGCCTTCACCGAGAGCAGTTGTAATCTGGATAGATCAAAGCTCGAAGCCCCTCATAAAAGGAAAAGTATCCTCCTCTTTTTGCGGTAAGAGGCTTTTTCATTTTTTTGTTTGAATTCAAAGAAGATAGAGACTTGATCTTTCATAGTGGCCCTTATTTCATGGGGTCAAGGGGCATTGTTGGGAGCAATACATCATTTTTTATTTTGTACACGATTGAAAGAATTTGCATTTTTCTGTAGTTGCCATCGACCTATCTCTAAACACTTTTCTGAGTTTATTATCACTGATTGGGTTAAAGCCTACTTCATTAATTTCTATTGTTTCTCTTTTCGTGTTGTTTTATGTTTGATTCGTGATTGTAAGCATGAATCAAACATAAAACCTAGGTTGGTGTTATAATTTTTTATGCCTTGGGGTGCATCTTTCTAAAGGTCACCATACTTACATGAAATCCAAATCTAATGTTTGAGTGACCTATTTGCGATGTTTTAGTTTTAATATGGTTTTAATATAGTTTGATAGTTTGTGTTCGATTTGTGAAGAGACTTTGATACATTTGATAGCCCTCTCGCAAATTTAATGGTCATACCAATAGTCGTACAAATGAATGCATACCTGTTGTACTTGTGTCCTTACCTCACCTTGTTGGCTTAACATATTAATGACCCATTCATTACACGCATAGGATTTTGGTACTCTGTATGTTTGGCTCTCATCATAGGGAATGGTAAAGATCGCAATCAAACCCCTGGTTTACTCCCACTATCTGTGCTATGATAACACATAGGATATGTTTTGTTTTGTGTCTCCACTCACCATTCAGACTTATTCCTACTGTTCCCGCGATTCAAACCTAAGACTATCTAGAGTCATCCATGTTGCCTTCTGGTTATATTTGTCAGGGCGACTGTCATTCGCCTAGAGCCAAATGGATGTCAGGCTTTACTTTCTCACGATGATGAAATTGAAGATCTTAAAAGCCACATTTGGGATGTTTTCCTTAAAATATTTGAAGGCTATAACCTTCAGGTGGCGAAGGATTTTGCGTAGACCTTCGATGGTTGCAGAGCAAAAATTGGGGACACACAGTCAAAGTTGACCGAGGAGTTTGTGAGCGAAGCAATAGGGATTCCATCGAAGGGTGAGAAATGGTTCAAAAATGCCCAAATTGAAGGAGTATCGTGGAGCCTATTTATGACATCCTGAAAGATTAATTGTTGTGTAAAAGGTATTTCTATCTCCTTAGTTAAACCTAGGTGGCATAGCTTGTTATTAATCCTCAAGCAGTTCATGACATGTGAGGGTCGATATGGATTGGTCTTCCTCTACCACATCCGGTTACTCATGCATTTCATTGGTTTCGATTTAGATATGCCATTTTATTTGTTGAGAAGTCTCTATAAAATGTCCAAAAGATATAAAAGACAAAGTGTTGATTCAAGCTTGTTCCATCACAGATTGGTTAAGATTTTGTTGATGCATCACTTGTCAACCGTAGGTGACTGTTGGGACAATTTTTTTATAAGGAATGGTTTTGCCTAGACTGTTCCTACAGTAAACCCTAACTCAGACGAGCCACTGATTAAAGACCAGTTTGGTATTTCAATTGATAGAACAGACTTTACCAACAGAAACCCTCTAGATGCAGGGATGCCAAGTAAGTCTTCACCTACAGGATTTTCTGAGCAAGGGATTGTTGAACTGAAGCTAATTGACCCTCTCGTACCTGAAATTAATGCTAGCCTGAACATTATTATTAATACGGATGTTGAGAAACCTCGCAAAGGAACAAACAAGAAATGCACAAACTTAGGGTTCAAAAACAAAAGGGCGGGTCGACAAATTTTAAGGAAGCTAAGGAACCGATCTGACACTCATTTAAGCTCGATCGGTCTGATCGATATCAATGAGTGTTCATATCCTGAGATCGAAGATTTTCTAGTTTTAGAAGAGCCAGAATTTCAGCGTTACAGGAAGAAAGTTATCGTTCTGACTGAACCTCATGATTTTGTGACAAATTTGCCACCGTGCCTCAAAGGTAAAGAGGGGTTCTCCAGTATTAGGCCTGATCAGAATCAAATAGAAGGTAAGATCGATACACCAATGTTTGAATGTGCACTTCGTCGACCTCCAATCTTGCCTGTACAGTGTGATGTATGTTTCCATTGGATCGAGCGGTATTACACCGACATCCCTGTCCTTTAGGCCCAAATTAAATTGCTTACTGCTCAAAATGATTTGTTGAGGCAATAAAATCGTGACCTCAAGGCGCACACAGAGAGGAAAACTAAATGCATCAAGAGATCAGGAAACATAATAATAAAAAATGCAACCAGTGTAAAGGCAATAATAAATTATGAACTACCTGACCCATGTTTAGTCAATTTTTAAATGGTAAAACAGTTTTTCCTCTTATTTTATTCCTGTTATCTATTTCGAAATAAGTCGATTTAAAATCTGATTTTATTTGCTAAATCAAGACTGGCTACAGAATCTTCGATTCTGTAGCCAAGTCTATTTTTAATAAAAAATAGAAATTAGTTATGAGTAATTTTCTAACTTAATTAAATTTGTTTTGTTTGTTCAGGAAATAGGAGATTGTGTGGCTGATCATTTGGAGGAAACATATTCGATTATGCATCTAAATGATTAGTAGTTTCTTTTTTTGTTTGTTTTGTAAAAACTTTGATCCATCTTTGATTAAAACCAACTCTATTATAAGTGGCTCCCCATCCCACTATTTTTGCAATATTACTTATTCTATGAGATCCTACTCTATCCTATGAGATAGGAGAATGTGATCTCAAGACACTTTAAATACTATTCATTTTGTAAGTAAAGGACATCTTTGGTTGGAACAGGTTATAGGCATGTAATTCTCAGAACTATATGGACAAGTGTTTCGCATTTTGGCTTTAGACCACTGTGACATTGTTCCATCTATGTTTTAAATTTTATATTATGAGATATCGATATGTTACACAGCTTTAGCCTCTTTAGCATATGATATCTCATTTTATTGAATGCTTTTAAATTTTGTCTATAACTTGTTGTTTCACATATTATCACTGCGATCATTATATCAATTTTAATATCATGATTTATGTTTAATGTTTAGTTGATTGATAAAATGAATGCTTTACATCAAGATTTATGTTATTGTAATCATTCATAATTATAAGATCATTGTACATACATGTCTACTATTCTGTTCTTATATCCTAGCTATCAATAAATACCTGGAGTTTATTCGGGAGGCATTATTACAAGCCTATCATAGATTTATCTCACAGACGAGACAACTAGAGTTTTGGATCGCACAGAGACCTAGACACGGTATGAAACTAATCTCAAGTTAGCTTTCTTTCCATTTAATCTCTGTTATTTTATTTCTTAGCGAAACAGGACAGTTTTAGATTGGCTTTGACCATCACTCTATCCTTGTTTCAAATCATGTTTTATTTATGGTTCTTAGATATGTGATTATAAAACAGAAAATATAAAAACATGTGCTTTCTTTATCTTCTTTCGAAAACAATTACCAGACATTGATTTTGCAAGGCATTCACTCAAACTTGCAACTTGTAATTACTCTGTTCATAATGGCATGTTCATATTTACCTTTCTGTTTAAAAAATTTGTAAATAATTAGATTAAAGTATATGTATTATTATAGCTTTTAGCATTAAGTAGTTTATTTATTTTCTTTGTTTTAGTTGGCTAACGGAGACATTAAACTCGACATAATAGATTACACCAAATGGCTTGGGTTATTTATACAACCCCGGTCCGGATCTATTCTTCCAGTTGATGGCATGTCGAATTTGCCCGTCAAAAGGCATGTATTTGAATCGTAGAACACCAGATTTCAACCCTGAAAACGACATCCCTTCGATGGTATTGGTCAGGGTTCGTCTCCCCTTTCTCCCTATTCATTGTTGGACAGTTGAAACAATATGTAGTATTCAAAACACTCTAGGAAAGTATCTCGATCGGGTTGAACCACGAGATAGTGTTTAATCATGTGCAAGGATACGTGTTGAATGAGATCTAGAAAAAGGTCTTCCTGAAGCTATTCAGCTAACCCTAGATGACTGGTCTCATATACAACAAGTGGATTATGAGCAACTCCCATTTAAATGCAAAGCCTATCATGAATATGGAAAATTTTCCAAGTCCTTCCCCAAAGCTCAATCCTCAAAGAAGCAAGGCAAGCAAGATCAGTGGAAAATGTAGAAAAGAAAGAGGGGTTCAAGGAGAGGTCAGGCTCCCCGGGATCTAGTCCATCTAGGGTAAGATCCTCCTATCCCCCCCACCCGCCTCAAGGAGAAAGCAATGTCCCGGAAACTAGGAGTAATATATATTCCACTCTTTCAAACCTGGAGGAACTACCAAAGGAAAATAAAGAAAATATAATAGTATCAATGGAAATCCCATCACGAGACCAAGGTCAACCTCAAAGTGAAAGGAAATCATAAACAGTGGTAACTCTAGGAAAATACCCCCTTAAATCCTTGGGCACAAGCTCCAGATCTGGGATCCCCATCATCCTAGAAGAAGAATCCCAAGACGAATCGAGGGACGACTCAAGTAGGGAACTTGAAATCCCCCCCACACCAAGAGGCCTGGCAAGAAACCTGTGCGTAAGAAATGAGAGGAAGTAGGATATAATGAAAAAGAATTACGACTACAGACAATGATAGATAATTCTTTCAAGAAAGACCCAAGGAATAGAAGAGGACCAAGTGGAACAACGCCCTCTAGGGGGGGGGGGGCGGGGGGAACCTCAGGTAAATAATGAAATTGGTCCCTTGGAATTGTAGGGGATTGGGAAGTAAATAAAATAGCGAATCAATAAGACAGTTAATAAAAACACACCGACCCCAAATTCTCCTTCTCCAGGAGACAAAAATCAAGGACTTATCAATCCTTCAAGAGAGCAAACAATTCTGAAAAAATAGTATGGGACTTGTTGTTAGTTCGAGAGGAGCTTCTGGAGGCATGTGTACTCTATGGCATGCCCAAAAATTTCAGATGGTTGCAAGCGACTCCTCCCCCCACTAGTTAATGGTCAAGTTAGTTCGTGTCTCCTCGGGTAAGCTCCTAAACATAGTAAATGTCTATATCCCAAATCTATAGCATGATAAGATAGATTGTTGGAACTCTCTATTAGCCCTCTTAGTAATAGAGCATCTGGATAATTGTATTATTGTGGGGGATTTTAACACCACCATCCATCATTGGGAAAAAAGTGGAGGATCAGTAGTTTGAGACCCAAGTCGTGAATCTCTCGAGGACCTCATCTCCTCTCTAGAATTTTTTTATGTTAAAGCTTCTAAGGGGAAATTCATGTGGTCCAACCGTAGAGCAGAACTGGGACACATAGTTGCTATATTAGATCGTTTCCTCATCGGTAACTCTTTCCTCTTTGAGCCCTCTTCCCCTATTTCTCTAATTCTTCCTTGGGCCAGCTCAGATCATAAACCCATTTCCCTAGCCTTCATCAATGACAGAGACTTTGGCCCCATCCCTTTTCGCTTTAATCCTATATGGATGGATCACCCCTCCTTCCGTCCATTGGTTATTTCTTCTTGGGGCCCTTGGATCAAGGGCTCCTTGGTCTTCATCTGGGAATAGAAATTGATCCAGCTAAAAAGATCCATAAAAGAATGGGTAAAACTCTCCTTCAAAGAACCGCAGGAGGAAATCCTACATCTCCAGGGAATGCCTGATGAGGTGGCAACCAAACTGGAGAAACTATCGGTCACTCTGAATCCTCTAATGGAAGAAGAAGAATGTCAGAAGAAACTTCAATGAGAAATCATGAAGGATGAAGAAATTTGGAGATTAAAATCTCGTGGAGGCAAAAACTCCTCCTTTTTCACAAGCAGTATCAAGTGAGGAAACGAAATATTATAGTGGACGAAATCCAGCTCGAAGACTAAATAGTTCTCAATTCTTTTGAAGAGATCAAAAAAGAAGCTCAAACCCACTTTGCTGACCTATAAAAGGAGAAAGGGGATGTGGACTTATTTCAAAGACATCTATTATTTTTTGAAGTTCTCAAAGAACTATTCAGGACACTGCATTAGTGATTTCTCAAACTTTGAGTTTTAAGCATGAGATTTCAAATGTGTGTCTATCAAAATATTTTTCTATTTAAATTGAATGATCATGTTAAGATCTCTACATATGTGGTCCTTATAATAAAAATAACAATAATAATAATAATCTATTTTTTAGGTCACAACCAAGCCAGACACCAAATTGGTGTATTAGACCCCCTTGTTTGTGGGACAAGGGAACCTCTCCATGCAACGATTTGACTGCTAAAGTGTACAGAGGTATACATACCCTACTCCCTTCTAGATTTGAACCTGTGATCTCCAAGGAGGAAACACGTGTTCTTAACCATTAGGCCCACTCTCATTCTACTAAATGACGCACTCTACTTTACTTTATGCTATGATGGAAATGTCATTGTGTGAGATTACTTATTCCCTTGGTTTATAATCTTGTATTATATTGTAAATATTTATTCTTGGGAGATGCATGGTCCTTTCTCATGTATTCTCTGCATGTGAATATTTTCTTCAAGAATATGCCTAGTCCTTTCTCAGGCGTTCTTTACATGTGAATATTTACTTCCTTGAAGTCTAGTATTTTATAGCATTCCCTGTAAATTTTGTATCATATCAAAGAGGACTACCACCTCTCTAAAAATGTAGGGGGATTTATCCTCGTGATGTTATCTTAAAGACCTTAAACAATCTTTTATATCAACAAGTTCTTGGGAAGTTTCCATACTCATGGCATGATTTACAATTAAGTTTCTAGTCAAGCTTTTGCGGTCCAGTTGTCCATGGATAGAGTAATCTCCTTTGACTAGCCCTTTTCTAGATCAACCTCCACACAAATTCTCGCACATGAAAACATCTCAAATTTAGGCATAGAAGTATCAATGAATTTACCTAATGATTTGTCAATGGTTTGCAGGGTGTCGTTGCTCCAACAGTGAAGAGGGAGATGGGGTAACCAAACCCATACAGGAACTGCATTGGGCACATCGATTTGTATATTGAAATCATGCATCCATTTAATGAGGTGCAATCATTTGGGTCCCATGAAGTATGGACTATTTTGGAAGATGAGATCTTTGTCTTCCTCCTTTTCAAACAAAAATGCGTAGAACCCTTAGCTACAGAATTAATAGGTGAGGATTCTTGGATCATTTCCATCCAGTTTTTTTCATCCATAGATCCATGGATCGATGGGAAAACCATAATCTGTGGAATTGGCCGATGAGACCATGCTCAACAAGGGCCAGAGATTTGAGGCAATAGGTCACTGGGGGGATCTTCACCTTTGGAACATGATCATTTTTTTTCACAAATTTTGACAGAGACGACTTTGAAGGTTGCTTTCTTTAGGGAGGCCATGAGCTCCTAGAATGCAACATCAACAGATGAAGGAGAGGAAGGATACCCCCCTCCAAGATCCATGTCTGGGAGGGCCAAATCTACAGGGAATATGATGAACGATGGCTATGGTTGAAGAGTATGCATGAGTGATGTATGAATATCATATCAATGCATTCTTGGAAATTCTTAGGAAATGAAGCCCATAGAGAATACTTGGCCTAAATTTTTTAGTGAGCAACGAAGTATATTACTAGGCTTGGCGATCGATGGAGTGAATCCATTCTCTTTCTACTTTACATAAAGATCTACAATTATCATGAACATCATATTTGTAATAGTAACAAGTTAAATAATATTTACAATATGTGGCATATAATTTATGGAAGATGTTAGTATTAGAATTATGGTATATGTTGTTATATCCACTTATAAACTTACAATTTAAATTTAACTTTGTGTTGGTTGAAAGCTTTTGGTATGAGTAATGCCTTATAAACCTCCTTTATATATGTAGGATCACCTAATGCATTATGCGCACAATAAAAAGGACAATACCAATGTAAAACAAAATCCAAAATATAAAATATGACATTGTATTAATATGAAAAATGAAACATTTTAAATGAATATGGATTTTGGTAAGAAAGTGGTTAATAGTGTTAAACTTATCTATTTTGTTACAAATGAATGAGGATTTTAATAAACAATTAGTTAATAGTCTTAAAAACGTATTTTGTGTTACATGAATATGGATTTTAGTAAACAATTGGTTAATAATTTTAAAAATGGATTTTGTTGCAAATCAATATAGATTTTAGTAAACAATTGGTTAATAGTTTTAAAAATGGATTTTGTTGCAAATCAATATAGAATTTAGTAAACAATTGGTTAATAGTTTTAGTAATGGATTTTAGTAAACAATTGGTTAATAGTCTTGTTCTTGTTGTTTATATCAAGATACAAGGATGAGATTACTCCATAACCACATCTTGATTACTTATATTTCACAAAAGTTATATTAAAAGTGTGAACACAATTCATAGTAGAGAGCCTAGGCATAAAATCTAAGTTTGTGACTAAAACAATTTTATCTAAACAATTATAACTTAGTTATGGGATAATAAAACATTGGCGTGAACTTCATTCATGGTAGAGAGGTTATCAAATCCAAGTATAGAGAAACTATGTGAAATATCAATATTAAGAATCCAAGCATGGAAACTAAATATGCAATTGAAAGAATTATATCTAAATATAAACTTGTTTTTGGATGTCAAAACACTCAGTGAAAACATCACTCACAATAGACAAACTAGGCATGTGACATCCAAGAATAAAGAGACTAGACATAAAATCTAATAATGTGAGTAAAACAATTATATATCTAAATGGTTATAACCTAGTTATTGACTACTAAAACACTACTCATTGTGAACATAACTTATAATAGAGAGACTAAGCATGGAATCCAAGGATAAAGAGACTAAGCATGAAATCCAAGCATAGAGAGATTAGTTATGAAATGTATGCATGTGATCAAACAATTATATCATAACGATTATAACCTAGTCTCTATATGTTTTGTGTAAACATAACTCATAGTAGAGATACCATGCACAAAGTTCAAGCATAGAGAGACCAGGTTGAAATCTAAGCATGTGCATGAAACAATTATATATAAATGACGATAACATATTTATTGGCTACCAAAACATTGCTTATTGTGAACATAATTCATAGTATAGATAGCCCAAGGAGTTAGTTCAACAAATTGTTGCCAATGTTGTTGGGCATTTGGCTAGTTCCATGTTGGTAGGTGTCTAATTCAAATCCTCTTGGGTGAGGTGCACTAATATACATCGATGGGTTTACTAGGGATGCCATCCATAAATGTGGGGAAGCATGACTTAGGTTTCCCTGTGAGGTTTTTATTGTAAAAAAAAAAGACTTATAATAGAGAGACCAAGCATGAAATCCAAGTATAAAGAGACTAGGCACAAAATTTAAGCATAGAGTTATAATGCACAAAATATTGTGTTATTTAAACAATTATAAACTAATTGCTTGTCTTTGAAACATGGTTGGTATGGTTGGAATATTGGATTTTGTTCTTACTCTTATCTACCAAAAATGGAATTAGATTATAACCTATTTCATTCATATAGTCAATTGTCCCATCCTAGTATGACCCGCACATGGTAATTGGGCTTACCAAAAAGGTCACCTATCCTAGTACAACTCATGCTTAACTATGGATTTCCCCCCATAGTTAAGCCTACTTAGATTACTACCTCACTAGAAAAACCTTAGCAAATATTGTGCCTTATGAACTTTCATCCAAAGCTCCCTTATATTTATTAAGCATGTGGGGGATTACATGGTCCATTATGAAATATCATTTTTTGAGATTTACTACTAGAGTATTAAGGTCATTCATGTATGATCCATCTCCCATGAACCTCATTCACTAATTTCCAATTCTCATGAGCTTGGATAGCCCTCTCAGCATTCATTGTCCCGAAAAAGTGGAAATGAAGCCAAAGAAATAAAACATGTAAAATTAATTATCACCTTTAGGACTTGCACTCGGTAACCATGACTTCTTGGGAATTTTATCCATCCTCGTGCAAGTCTAGCTCAAGCGGACTTAACCATAGATTTTTCCCCCCATAGTTAATTTCACTTAACTTTGCATCCCATTTGTAAAAACTTAGCAAATAACTATTCATTCATAGATCCCTTCTCTTTATTAATCATGTGTAGGGTTTTGTAACCCAACATTATGAAATATCATTTAGAGGATTCACTACTTAGGAGTATTAAGGTCATTCATCTAGCACCCAACTCCCATGAGCATCATTCACTAATGATCAACTTCTTATGAGCTTGAATAGTCCATTTATGCTAGCAAAGGTAAAAAAATGGGATTAAGACTAGCAGAATGAAATGCATAATAAAATGCCACCTCAAAAACTTGCACTCAATCATCGAGACTACTCCAAAAATTCCCTATATAAATCAAAGTCAAAAGTATTTCACCATAAAATTTAAACACCTCTTTTAACAATGTGAAAGTTAAACCACATTATGAGGCCTTATGCCTCCCCACAAAGTTCAATAATAAAAGGTTAAATAGAAACCTTGAATCACACCACTTAACAAGAATTGAGCCCTGGACTTATCTATTAAAAGGGAACATAAATCCATTAAATAAAAACCTTGTGAAGGTTGGATCCACAAAAGGTCAAGATCTCCCAGCATTGGAAACAAAATTTTCAACAATTAGAAACAAACAAAACCAACAAGAGCCCTGTGAGGTGGATGAGAACAATGGATGGAAATGAGACGGTAGCATTGAAACCCTTTGAAACTTAGAAATAGAGGTTGTGCCTTCAATGTTCTGATTGAGATTGAGCTGGAACAAACCTCAGGTGATTTAGTGTTGAGAATTTCAAAGCCTAGAAACGGGGTGCTTAGCAGCCTTAACTATTTTTGGAAGATTTCTTTGGGCATGTTGTTGCTTTGTTCACTTAAGACACCACAATCTGAAAAGTTTATTTGGGCATGCTACTGCTTTGTTCATTGAAAACAACAAAATATGAAAGGCTCCTCTAAATATCACATTTGTAGGACGTGATATTTATGTTTTTTTCCACCATTTTCTTTTGGATCCTTGACTATATGCCGGTTCACTAGATGGAATTTTTTAGAGTTGGTCTTTCCCCCTTGCCACAAGAATTTGTAAATTTCTTTACTAATTTGTTGCATTATTTCATCTAGATCCAACAATGTCGAGCTTTGATATATTGACAAAGTAGATATTTTAAACTTTATTAAGACCACTCTATCAACAATATTGAGCTCGTGTGACCCCCATTGCTGCATTATTTTTTATTTCCCTTTTTTCACTACATTTTTCTATTCCACTAAAGATGGGTTGCCTATTGAAATTGGCATTCCTAAGTATTTAAATGACATCCAGTTGAAGATACACGAGAACTTGAGAATAATATAAATCCTTTGCAACTACTGAGATGACACATTCCATTCAAAAATATGGCTTTCCCTTTGTTGATGCATCCCACTAAGGCATTAAAAAACTAATCCAGGATCACTTTGAATCTCTCTTCTATTATGGTCGAGAACCCCCCCCAATAGGAGTGTCATTGAAAAACTAAGAATGATTGATTTCTTCAGCTCCCTGAATGATTTGGATACCTTGAAGATTACCTGCAACCCTTTTCTTTCTCTAGTTGACAACTCAAGGAGTCCTCCATGAGGATGTAGAGGAGGAGGGATAGCAGAAACCCTTGTATCAAGCCTCTACAACGCATAAAAAATGGGTGGGATTCCATTCACCTAAGGGGAAATCCAAGGGGATCATATGCATGCCTTCACCCATTGAATAAAGGAGTTAGCAAAACCATAATTGTTTAAAACATCAAACAAAAAGGAGTGTCATACCCGGTCAAAAGTGTTTTTCGTATCCACCTTGATTACCATCCTTTTTTCTTTGTTTTTTCAGCTTTAGTGGGTTTCCTCATGCACTAATAAAATATTGCAAATGATTTGTATTTCTTGAATAAAGATGTCTTTACTATCTAAGATAATATTTGGGAGGATCTTCTTCAGTCGATCTTCTAGGATTTTGGTCGGGATTTTATAAGAGGAGTTACATAGAGAGATAGGATAGAATTTGGAAAAAGAAGATCGACAGTTTTCTTTAGGGATTAATGCTAGAAAGGAGGAGTTAGTGCTCCCTCCTATTTTAGGTTTTCTCCTAGACTAGTTGAGCATGATTTTTAGATCAAATTTGATGATACTCCAATAAGCTTGAAAGAAGTGGATAGATAATCGATATGGTTTTAAGGCATTGTCTGGTTCAATCCCCATATCACTTTTATTATTTATTTCTCCTCTATTTCTCTAGATAGTGTTGAGTTGTGTCTTACTGTCACAAGAGAGGGGATCTCTTGGAGCATTACAACTATGGAAGTTGTGTTAACCTCCTCCTTGCTAGTATAAATATCCTCGAGTGTTTGAAAGTGGCTTCCTTGATGGACTCAAATTCTGATAATTGCTCCCAATTTTCTAGGTTAATCTCTTTTACTATATATATCTACAGTCTTGATATCAGTTGTTTGTGAAAGAAAGAGGTGCTTTTATCACCGACTTACAACCACAAACTTCATGACCTCAGGAACCATTGTTCCTGCTCTTTCATATTTTCCTTATGTAATTTTTCACACAGAGCTCTCTCTTCCAATAGCCTCTATTTTGAAACCTCCTCATTTAGGCCTTATTAAGTCTAGAGCTTTTGGGTCATGTAACCAAATTGAGTTGAATCTAAAAGGGATGGGCCCAAGATTATGGGGTTGTTGAAAAGAAATATCAATGGGCTTATGATCCAATATATTTGATGGAATGATATGAGAAGATATGATTTGGTTGCCTAGGAGTGATCCAGGTGGATATTGGTGGCCACCCACCTATTCCAACTGGCTCCTCTTGATATTTTTTAGTTCAGCACGTTCTTCTATAATTCTTTGTAATTGTGGGTTCTACACTTTCGGGGCTGTCTGAAGCCCTACACAATTTCCACGTGGATATTGGTGGTTGCCCACCTAATCCAACTGGCTTATTTTGGAAGTTTTCAAGTCAGTACATCCTTTTGTACTTACAGGGTCGTGTTGGGGCCCTAAATAGTGTTTTTTTGTCTTGCCACAGTCAAAATATAGACAGAGTCAAAGTTTGACGACATAATGTGTAGCTCTCAAAAATACCTTTCCAACGGGATATCACGCTCCTAAAACGGAGGTCGTATTCAAAAGTTATGACCCCGGGAAGTTGAGGTACCAACTTACCTATCGAGGCCCACATAACTTTTAGCATTTCATCTCCTAGGGTTAGGTTTTTGGATGTCTAGGGTTTTGGAATCCATGAGTAATGTTAAAAAGGCCTCTGGAGCCTCATTGTAATCATTCTGCTCAAAAGGATGCACATAGCAAGCCACATCTCTTCTCAGAGATAACTACCACCATTCGAGCAAGTTGTTTCCAGTTCTGTAGTTTTATTGTTTCAACCCATTTTATTTATTCAATATAAGTTATTGTTCACTGGACATCTGTTGTTGTTCTTCGTATATTTGTGTTAGTGTATTCAGTCTTTTATTCCTTTTGTTCTGCTCATAAATCTGGATCAGTGATATCAAAGCGATATGCTCTTCATTTATTTTTCTTCGTGCATGTCCCCAACAAGATCTGGGTACAAGAAGTTGGGACTCGAACCAGTCGAGCCTTTGCAATATCGGCCATGTCAAGGCCAACAAAAACCCATGGGGGATGAGAAGAAAGATGATGGAGCAGGATATCCTTCTAAAATGTTGCTCGAGGAAGTGACAAAGGAACGAAATGATGGCCAACTTTGCACAGATCCTTCGGCAGTTGCCCACAAGAGACGCATCTTCATCAACCAGCTATGCAACCCCCTTCAAGGTACAAGTAATTTTTTATATTCCATTATTTGAAGGAATGATAGATGTGGATGTTATAGATAAATGGTTAAATCTACTCGAAGGGTATTTTTCGGTCCACAATTTTTTCGACAAGGAAAAGATTACTTTTTCACTCCTCAAAGTTGTCCCCCATGTTAAGGATTGGTGGGATACTCACTCTAAGCAAAGGGCCATAGATGATTTTGAAATATGTTTGGTCTCCCCCACATGGGATTCCTTCAAAGATGTCATTAAAGAATAGTACTACCACGTTGGAAGCTACGAGGACGAGTACACAAGATGGACCACGTTGCGTCAAGAAAGGGACCAGACAATACCAAATTTCACCAATATTTTCCATACCATGCACACCAAATTGGGTATCAAAGACTCTGAACAACAGCTGGTGCTCAAACACTGCGTTTGTCGACATAGATACATTCAAACAGAAATGGATTTTCCAAACATCGCATCATTAGGTGCAGCTAATAGATATGTAGTCAAGATCGAGCCTAAATTTAAGCAGAAGAGGAGAGAGTTTGGATCTGCAAACTCCTCACATCCGAAGTAGGGAAAAGGTGGCCCAACCCACAAAACAAGGGACAGATCAAAAATGACCACTCTCGGGACAACTAGTCCAAGCTGCAACCCAAGAAGGGTAATGAGAAGTCGAAGAAGGACACGGGAAAATGGTGTGAATACCATAAAATCCCTTGGCACAACACCGAAGAATGTCGCTCCAAGCAGTCATCGGTGGTCGAGCTGAAAGTTTCTGAGTCAGAGGCAGATTCTGACTCCAAAACAAATCCAGAAAGTGGGAAATAGATCATCGATGTCGAACCCAGTTCCACTGTCGCTACCACCAAAGTCAACTAAGTGAACCAGAAGAACCAGATGAAGGGGAATGCCTCTTTCACTCACAGATGTGCGTAAAGGGGACTCTGTTTCATTTCATTGTCGATAATGGCAGTCAGAAGAACCTGATTTCAGCAGAGATTGTCAAGCGGTTGGACCTGCCGATAAAACTGCACCTACATCCCTATACTATTGGTTGGCTTTGCCAAGGATGAGATCTCTGCATCAGCCAACAATTTTGTCTTCCCTACAACATCAAGCCCTTCAAAGACGAGGTATTATGTGATATTGCTCCCCTTGACGTTTGTGATGTTCTTTTAGGCCAGCCATATTTGTGGAAGCAAGATTTTGTGTATGATTCTAGACCCCGAAGTGTTATTTTTACTTTGAGTAGACAATTGTACAGGATACCAGAAGTAGCGTCGCCTATCGCTATTTATTTAATCTCTGCTAAGAAATGCAGTAAGGTCATTTCACATACCGGGAAGTTCATCTTCTTTGTGATCCATTCTTGCAGTAAGCAAAAGGTTGCCACCACATCTGTGACCTCTACATAGAGCCTCTCTTTGCAGCAGAAGCAAGTGGATGAGATTGCAGAAGAGTACAAAGACATCTTCTCCTCACTTACTGGGGTACCGACACACTGCCAAGTCAATCATACAATTGATCTAACCCCTGGTTCCCCGCTGTCTAATGGACCACTCTATCATCGCTCGCTGATGGAAAATGACAAAATCAAGCACCATATCCAAGAGCTGCTTCAAAAGGGGCACATCTGACCCATCTCCTGCCCTTGCGGAAGCCTGATTATGTTGGTGCAAAAGAAAGATGAGACTTGGTAGCTCTGCATGATTACAGAGCATTAAACAAAATCATAGTCAGGAACCGGTACCCAATTCCCCAAATTGATTACCTTCTTGACCAACTCAATGGGGCAAAGTTATTAAACAAGATTGACCTAAAGTCTGGCTACCACCAGGTTCCCATTGAACCAACGGATGTATGGAAGACAACTTTCAAATCTAAAGAAGGTCTCTTTGAATGGTTGGTCATGCCCTTTGGCTTAACAAATGCACCAACAACTTTCATGAGATTGATGGTTGACGTATTGAGACCCTTCACCAACTCTTTTGCGGTGGCATATATGGATGACATCCGCATCTTCAAGAGAACTTGTAAGGAGCACATGCATCATATTCAGTAGGTTTTGGGCACTCTGCGGAAGCACAAGCTATATGCCAACTTGGAAAAATGATCCTTTAGCATGAACAAGATCCAATACTTGGGATACATTGTTGATGAGCATGGGGTACATGTGGATCCAGCTAATATCCATGTCATTCGTGACTGGCAAGCCCCGACCACACTAACCGAGCTTCAGAGCTTCTTGGGACTTTCCAACTTCTACCGAAGGTTCGTGTTGGGATTCTCCCATATTGAATGGGCCCTCAGCCAAGTAACCAAGGGCAGTGGCAAGGAAAATTTTTCATGGGGGCAGGCAGAACAATAAGCATTTGATGATATGAAGCATCACTTGTGCTCAGCTTCAATACTCTCCTTACCTGATATGCAACAACCATTAAGATTGAGGCTAATGGCTACAACTATGTTGTCGGCACAGTTCTCACTCAGCATGGTCATCTAGTAGAATACCATAGTGAGACACTCTCAGATACTATCCGAAAATACCCCACCTATGACAAAGAAATGTATTCCATTGTGCAAGCCTTATGTTAATGGAAAAATTACATTATGGGAAAGGAGACAATCATCTACATTGATCACAACCCTCTGTAGTTCATACAGACACAGGGGAAGTTGCAGAACGATCGTCATCAAAATTGGTCCACATACCTATAGCAATTCCATCTCAATGTCAAGTATAAAACAGGGAGCACAAATCGTGTCGTTGACTGCCTCAATCACCCTCCTGTTGCTGCAATCACCACAGTGTTCCATTCCTGTGGGCATGAGGCATCTGAGTGGCCCCAACTTTATCAGTGTGACCCTGAATTTGCCACCACCTATGAGCTCTTGGGCATAGGAGAAAATGTCACTGATTTTCACATCTAGGATGGATTGTTATGCCATCTGGTCCACCTCTATGTTCCCACAAACGAGCGTGCAAAGCTGATTTGGGAGGCTCACTATAGTCGGATGGCAGGACATTTTGGCGTGGAGAAAATTGTGGTCGTTCTACAGAAACATTTTTATTGGCCAAAACTTTGACAAGATGTCAACAAATATATCATATCTTGCACTGTCTGTGCCATTACCAAGCCAGCCATCAAGAAGCAAGGCGTATACACCCCTCTTCCTACTCTCGATAGGCCTTGGGAATCCATCTCGATGGATTACATGTCTAGCCTTCTATCCACCAAGGATGACAATGATTGTGTATTTGTGGTGTTTGATTGGTTTTCGAAGATGGCCATTATCACAGCCTACAAGAAGAGCATCACAGTGATAGATACTGCCAAGATCTTCTTCGAACGAGTGTGGGTCCATTTTGGGATACCACTGACCATCACCTCAGATCGGGACAACAGGTTCCTCGACACATTTTGGTTGAGTCTTTGGTCATTGTTGGACACCAAGCTCACTAAATCCATTGTTTTCCACGCCCAAACTGATGGCCAAACAGAGGTCGTCAATCGGATGATTGTGCACATATTGTGCATGTACAACTCTAAGCATCCACGTACATGGGATGAGATTCTTCCCTATGTTCAGCACAACTACAAAAGAGCTCACCATAGCTCCACCGGCCATAGCCCACATTAGGTAGGGCTAGGATTCCAACCCTTGGGTCCCATTTATGTTGGATTACCTCTTACAACCACACAGGCAGAATCTTCCCATGTTCAATCTGAGGCCAACAAAGCCACCAGATTCATTGAGCAGATTCAGCGCATCCACCAACAAGTCCATGATATTTTGCAGAAATCCAATGCTAAGTACAAGCAGCGCCATGATCAACATCGGGGACTGCACCAGGTTCAGGTGGAAGACAAGGTCTGGTTATATTTGTAGAAAGAGCACCTTATAGGGCCCCATCGGAAGCTTCGCCCACTCCGCTATGGGCCTTACACTATCACCAAGGTTATGGGTACCAATGCTTTTGAGCTCAACATTCCACCCTTCCTTGTCTTGCACCCAATGTTCAATGTGGACCTCCTTCGACCATATTTTCCACCATTATTGGAAACCTCAAAGATTGCAGAATAGTTGACACCAACATAAATCAACCCTGATTTCCTGGTACATGCATCCACTGATTAGATAGTGGACACATGGTTCAAGGGCACTCTCCAATAGAGGATCCATCTTTATTGGGTTGTCAAGGCAGGGAAACTTCTACACAAATGCAAGTGGCTCACCCAAGGCCAAATTCAGCAGAAGTTTCCTCACCCGATGGGGGCACTCAACAAAAGGGAGACCATTTCTTCCTAAGGGGGAGGACTGATCCAGGTGGATATTGGTGGCCGCCCACCTATTCCAATTGGCTCCTCTTGACAGTTTTTGGTTCAGCACGTTCTTATGAAATTCTTTGTAATTGTGGGTTCTACACTTTTGGGTTGTCTAAAGCCCTACACAGTTTCTAGGTGGAGATTGGTGGCCACCCACCTAATCCAACTGGATTAGTTTGGAATTTTTCATGTTAATACTTCTTTCTGTACTTTCAGGGCCGTTTTGGGGCCCTAAACAGTGTTTTTTTGGCTTTCCATAGTCAAACTGTGGACAAAATTAGTGTTTAATGGCATAATGTGTAGTTCTCAAAAAGACCTTTCCAATGGGCCATCACGTGCCTAAAACAGAGGTCATATGCAAAATTTATGACCCTGAGATGTTAAGGTACCAACTTACCCATCGGGGCCCACATAACTTTTGGTGTTTCATCTCCTAGGGTTACGTTTTTTTATGTCTAGGGTTTTGGCATTCATGAGTAATGTTAAAAAGGCCTATGGAACCTCATTGTAATCATTCTTCTCAGATGGAGGCGCGTAGAAAGCCACATCTCTTCTCAAAGATAACTACTACCATTCGAGCAAGTTGTTTCCACTTCTGTAGTTTTACAGTTTTAGCCTATTTTATTTATTCAGTAGAATTTATTGTTCACTTGATATTTGTTGTTGTTCTTTGTATCCTTGTGTTAGTGTATTCAATCTATTATTCCTTTTGTTCCGCTCATAAATCCAGATCAAGGAGGAAGTTGTTGTGGATTAGGAATTGTTATCGCGCAAATTGTAGGTTGGGAAAAGCCCAACCCAATCGAAAAGATGGAGATAACAGTGGGAGAGTTTACCCACTTTCACCTCAGATAAACCCTACCCTCTCTTTAGCGAAGAAAAAATCCAACACAAGGGGGGAATCCCCAGCGACCCTAGGGGGGAATGATATGGAAAGTGAGACTATGGAAATGATGCCTCTATAGGTCAAGTTACGAAGTAGAATATGGCTTGGAAGGGAGTATTGGAAGTGATCAATGGTTTCCAAGAGCTCAAGTACCTGCAAAAGATGATTATATATGCCCGAGACAAAAGAAAAGACAAGATACAAGACAAACAATCCAATGGAAAAGAAAGTGAAGCTTGTTGTCCTAATTAGAAGCAATATATAATGATATAAATCAGCAATTAAATAAATGGAATAGTTGATAAACAAGTCACTAAAAGTCTAAGTAAATATGCAAGAGACTAACTAGCAATTACTAGTGAAACTAAAGTATGATAGCACAAGACTTTAGCAACATTTAAAGGTTGTTTGATGTAAGTATTGAAGATATATTTATGTAGCCTTATGGCTGTAGCAAACAAGTGTTACTACAGAAAAATTCAACCACCAAAACTTGCAAATAAACCACCCTAAAGAAACACAATAACTAGTAGACTAACTTGGCAACTTTCTAGCAAAATTTGATGGTTAGAACATGAGAAAATTTAGAAAGTATGAAGTGATTTGATGCAGCCCTAATGGATGTATATTAAACTTATTACAAAAGAAATAAATCCTCAGAGAAACAAGACGCCCTAGTGGCCTTGACAAGCTTTTAGCATGCAGAAAAGATTCCAACATAAACAATTTCAATATCTCGTAATTCTATGTATCTCAATGCAATGATTTTATTTCTCCAATGCAAGAGATTAGTGCCTTTAAATATTGGGTTATGGAGTCTTTAAAAATTAAATAGATAGTTGTGCTACTTCCTTGGGGGTGTAATCCCTTTTACTCCCCAAGGCAAGGAAAACTAGATAAGAAAAACCCTAGGAGGGTGTAAACCCTTTTACTCCTCCTAGTATTCCTTTGTGCAACAAATTATTCAAGGACAATTATGATGGGCATAGTGGGGTTGTATTCCCTTATACTCCCAAAAATCTTAGCAAATTAACCTTGTAACCAATAAAAGAAGCAATAACAAGAGAGATTCCTTACCTAGTCCAAGCATTAAATGGATAAACTCCTTTTAACGAATAAAACCACCATAAAGCAATAAATAGTCTCCAAGAAAGATAGTGCCTTACTTATCCTTCCAATATCATGGACAAACCATCACATGAACAAGTAGCAAAGAGATATAGAGAAAATTTCCCAAAAGGGGTGCAAATTTCAGCCAAGGATCCTTTCCAAGATGGGAGAGTTATGATAAAATGACAAGAGTTTTCTCTCTATTTATACAAATCCTCCTAAAAGTGTTTTTCCACTTAATTTTAGGGTAACCACAAAGTAAGGGGTCAACAACCCTTACTTTTCCCCTTTACAAACCAAATTCAAAGTTAATTATAAAAAATGCACATAAGAAACCCTAATGTGACATCATCCCTCTTCTAGGGTGACGTTTTGACACTTTTTGCAAGTCGTTGGAGTTGAGGATGGAAGTTGTTGGGACTTCTAGGGCCTCCATCTCATGTGCTAGGGTTTCTTCCTTCAAGCCATGCCTCGTGCCATCAAAAGGTTCCAAGTGTCCATCATCAAAACCTTCACCGCCAAAACGCTAGCCCTAGAGTGATGTCATTCTCCTCAATTGTGATGTTTTGGCCTCAAGAGCATAATGTTGGGTTGGAAATGGGCTAGGATAAATCCTCCAATGTGTCTCTAAAGCCTCCAAAGGCTACTATCATCATTCGGTGTATGGGCCATGGTATCCATCATGTGGGCTTCATGCCCAAAGGAATCCCAAGCTAGGCATGTTCTTCCAAACCTATCCACCAAGAAATGTCCTGCAAAGATAATGAATACGCCCTCCAAGGATCTCAAGTAAAATGCATCATGACAAGCAAATAAAGTCAATAAAAGAAACATCTAAGCATGTGCATCAAAAACCACCCCATCAAAACAAACAAGTGCTCAAAGACCCTATGCAATTTGCCAAGTTTGGGTATGGGAGGGTTGACAAAGTGACCTATTGGGTGAATTGTACCTCAAGCTTAGGAGTGTTTCCCAAGTGGGCCCCTCTCTAGGTCATGTGGAGAAGGTGACATGGATGGGGGAAAAACCTTTGGGCATGGGGTTCATGACATACAAGGGATCGTAGTGTCTCATTTATGGGTGCCTTTGTAGAGGGTGTGTTGCACCTTCGTTTTCAATGCATCTTTTTTCCAAGCCCATTTATTGCCATCAATTAAGTAAGGTCTAAACATTGGGTACTCCCTAGGGTTAATTGATTATCTTGGGGGGAAGTACCAAAGTGTCACTTGAAGGGAGAAGTACACATGTTGCCATGGGGGTATAGTCAAGCTTGTAACACACCTTGTGTAGATCCCTCAACAAGTGGGACATTTATATTATGTGTTAGCTTTTGGAGGTCTTTAATTTTTAGGAGAAACATTTCATTTGTTCTCAAGACCTCTTTGGGTGAGAATTTGGAAGGTTCATAATATGGATTTTATCTTTTTCCAGCTACATTCCCTATAGGCCTTCTGCCCCTTCTTCCCATGAAATGAGGGATAATACCTTCTTGGGTCGATACACCCGAAAATCCCAAAAGGTAAGGAGACGAGGGTGTGAAGTGTGGAAAGTGACAAGTATGGTCGGGAATGGCACGATGACTCGTCAAAAGGACCTACCAATAGCAAACCTATCCCTAAGGGTGACCACTTACTAGGGCACAATGTCAACCACCAAGGTGAAACAAGGCAAAGAGCATAATTTCCAAGTACATGTCACATATGTTGGATTACTGAGAGGGGGCGTGAATCAGTAATAGAGATTTGTAATCCTTTTAAACCACAATATATAAGTGTTGTTAACTTTATGATCAATTTACCAATATAATTCAACAAGTGTCGAATAAATAAACCATGAACAATGAGCAATCATACATATACACAATACACTAGTATTTTTACGTGGAAACCCAATGCGAGAGAAAACTACAGAATGATTTTTCTTATATGTCTTTAAGAAGTACATTCATTGGAAGCACCAACTTCCTTTGTTCTCCAGTGGAAACTAGAAGGAAGCTCCAACCCCCTAGATTCTCAGGCTACAACTTGACGAAAGCTCCAACTCTCCAATTCTTTGGCTACAACCAGAAGGAGGATACAACCCCCTATGTTCTTCGGCTACAACCAGAAGGTGGCTACAACCACCTATCCTTGTCTCGTCCAAACCACCCTGAAGTATAAATGTCAAATGTAGACAACCTGTCATTGTCACTGAATCAACATTGTGATTGTAATAATTATCACCGAAAGCCTGTTCCAACTTGTACCACTCTTCTTCAAACTTTCCTGCAGATCTACGACCTGTCTTTTCTACAACATGTGGATGTTCGCGCCTTTCCCTACTACAACTCGTGGATGTTCACGCCTCTATTTGTTGCAACTCGCGAACTAGCATAAATCTTTGCTAGTGTCACAAGTGTTGTCTCTGTCACTTTGTCTATGTCATTGTCTAAGTCTCTGTCACTTTCTGATCACTCTGTATCTGCTCACAAAATAGTCTATCTGATGGAAACAATACTCATCTAATATCCAAGTATATCTAACACAACCATGTACTAGATTCATACATATGTCTAACTGAACTCATGTGATACAAAACCCTTACATTAACCATACAACAAACCTTCATTGTTAAGCAAACCCAACATGTATTGATAGCATTGTGTCTCAAAAATAAACCCTCAACCATACTCCAACTAACATAGGATATGTCTTAACAAGATGCCCAATGAAGTATCCCAACAACAAGCAACCAATACAGTATCAATGTATCACTATAGATCTGTTTGATATAGAATATACCATACAACCAATAGTCCCTCAAGGGAAAAACTTAATCTCCCATGGTCATACCCCAAGAATTCACCAAAGACATACTTAAGACAAGTATATAACATACATTTTGTTATTGTAGATAGTTTTATTGCATCTTCACAAAAAGATCTTCTTGTAGCCTCTTCTCAGCTCTGCGACTTGTCCCTGATGATAGATATGATCTTTCTTTTCTTCACCCTTAGCAACAGATATGTGCTATGTCCTTAGTAAACTCGTCGGTATCCGCGCTTTGTCCCACTATAGCCCACGGATGTCCATGCCCTTCTAGTACTGCAACCTGTGGATGTCTTTAGTAAAACCCTAGTTTAGTACCCATAGTCTCGACTCTTCGAACCTGCAACTTTGTCGTTGCTTCATACTCACTGCTATAAATTTGTCAATGATACCTGCCCATAACATTTCACAAAATATGTATTCAATGTGCTCAAATTAGGTGCTAATGAGAGATCCTTGTTCTCTTATTTATACTCTCTAAGTAGCTTCCTTTAGGGGTTATCTTCTAACTTTTGTACCTAACTTCTTTCTTTTAGGGCTAACCCACTTTTAACTACTTTTCCCACTTGCAACCACTTTATCCACAAATAATAAACTCGCCACTTCTAGTTGCAACTAATTTCTTTTTAATTTTTTTCTTTTTGCAACAACTTAACTCATGATTAACTCCTAGTTACCACCACTTTGAATAGTAAACTTCTTCTAGGATCTTCTATAATAATTTGACTTCTTTGACCTTCTAGGGGCTTCTAGATAACTCATGAGGGTTCTCCAACTTTACTAAGCCATATCTCCTCAGTTGTGAGGAACTACATGACGTACCACATATCACTAAAAATGGCACAACATGTATTATCCATCTAGAATGGTCTCACTTGCAAATTCACCGATATTCATTATATTATTCCTCAACAAAACTTGGGTTTCTTAACCACACTTCTAGGGTCTACCGAAAATTGCTACCAATCTTGCTTCAAGGGTTGACATCAATGACAACCAACCCAATTAATCAACGATACCCCCCTTTGGAATTGATGGCAACACTGAAGTCATGTCGCCCATGCTCCCCCTGTGACCATCGCTCCCCCTGGAATCATGCCTACTCTCTCTCCATGCATCTGATGAATCTCTCCCCCTTTGACATCAATGGCAAAGGTAACTTCTTGTCGGGGTTGCTCCCCCCGACTTAACTGTCCCTAGGGTTGCTCCCCCTGACTGAACTATCCCTAAGGTTGCTCCCCCAAGTTGAACTGTCCTCTTTATGGTGCTTCCTCGTGTGAATCTAAGACATGAGAATAGCATTCAAAATTCATTGTGGGGCAGAAATTATGCCAAGTTTCTGGCATAATGTATGCTCCAACTGAACAAAGAAACTAAGTGGTAGGCTTAGTTTATTTGAATTTTGGAGTGACTTACCAATTGAATATCTTTCTGCTATTTGCATATCCTTTAGTAGTATCTAACATAACTCACTTAAAGAGTCCTTATTTTCTACTAGGTGCTTGGGATAAGATTGAATTCTGGTGAATTATAATTTGGTAAATAAAATAATCAGTTATTGATCACTGTTCTCTGCAGCCTTATCCTGAAAGTGAAGTAATTCATTTATTTGCAACCTCTTGAATAACACCCAAGTGGACATATGAATATGATCTTCAGGCCTGTCCTTTTACACAAGTATCTCATGGGCTTAGTATGCCCCCACAAAATTTTAGCTACTGCAATTCTGTAGAAAAATGCCTTTTTCTCAACCATTGTGATTACATCTTAGAGTACTGTTATAGTAACTCGTGAATACTCAAGTAAATTGAGGAAGAAGCAACCCCATATTTGATTTGTGTTCTTCATGATCTTGCATGTAAATCGATGAAGGTCAACTTCTTTAGTTACAGGTCATTACGAGCTGGTAGTAGAAGTGGGTGCATTTTACTTTTGTTGTATAAGTATAAAGGAATATTAATCTTGTGGGTTTTTGCTCGTGAATTTGCTATA
>JASDQU010684375.1:60851-77743 GCA_032191745.1 Picea mariana | reverse complement strand
GAGGCTATGTGAGTGCAAAAGTGACTTTTGTGTGTGAGTGAAAAGTGTACCAAATTTTAGTTATTTAGATGTCACCTTGCAGCATGTGGACATCGCTTGGTCCTTTACAAGAGTTTGATTACCTAAATCAACTAGATGTCATTGGTACAACCTTGCGGAATTTTAAAAGCCCTAGAAAACTAGCATGTGGACATTGTGGTTCGTTACTATCCTTTAACTCCCTATGTGTGAGTTAATCTAGAAAAAGTATGAAACTATCCTAGATTGAACATGTGGGCATGTGTGGGCCCGTTACAAACTTTTAAACTCCCCTAGTTTTCTGATCTAAGAAAGCAGAAATTCAAACACTATTCTAGTTTTGTTGACATGTGGGCATGTATAGGCCCGTTACAAGAATGTTTTTGAAAAAATGAAACTAAGTGGGGTCTCGAAAGAGCCGTTGTCCTCTCCTAAAAGTTTTTGAAATTTTAAGGGAGATGAGATCGTTTTCGCAATATTTTTCTGATTCTCAAGATCGCCTGAGGGCGCGAGAGAAGAGCATACTCAAGATCGTTACTTGAAACTTCTAGTCCTGAATGTAGGTTTAGATGTGATTACAAATTTATGTTCCACTTAGATTATGAATCAAAACAAGCCATCCACGTGGCTAAAAGCAAATAAGGGAAAAACAATTTTTATCCTCCTAAGTGCCTATGTTTGTTTGACTATCCCCTTTATAAGTTGAGGGGTCTAAGTGGTGCAGTATTTAGAGCATGCATACATCATTGTTGAGAAGGAAACTGAATTTCCCCACATCAATACCTTACAATGAAAATTTTAGTTCTAATGCGCGGCTGTCACTGTGGACAGAGGCGCATGCGCGCAGAAAAGAAATGTTAATTCCAGCGCATGCGCACGTCTGTGGGGTGGAATACCCGTGCGCTTGAGAAAAATCACCGATTCTCTCAATTCTGCTGTGAATCGACTGGTTAACAGGTCGGCGAAAGCCGGTTTGAGTCCCTGCAAGTTAAAAACAACAAAAGGAAAGAGAATTAAACCCAATTGAGAGAGGATTTTATACCTAATTCCCTAGTGGAGTCGCCAGTCTGTTCACGTTCAAATGGTCACCAGGTGAGAAAATATAGAGAGCTTGCATACCATGTTGGGTTAGCAGGGCAGAACAGTTATCGAGCATATGGTTAACAGAAATAAAACAAACTACAATCTAACTATCAACTGAAAGCAAATAACACTGCGAAAATAAACAAAAACATCAAACATAAGACATAGGGGTCATCAATGCTTTCAGGATGGTGTATTAATGAAACCAGAGCACACGCTGAAGAAAGAGACTAGAGGTTCCTTCTCCCTCCAGCGAAAGGTTCTTCGGGGCCCTCAACACAATGCTTTCCTTACAAATGAAATGAACTGCACGCGGCAGTGAAAGAACTCTGGGTGATGCAGCTGATGAATTTGTTGTCAAAGGATGAGCCCTTAACCATTTGAACAGCATAACGGTGCTTAGAATTCCTTGCCAAAAACATGAATCCTCACGGTCTTTTATAGCAACTTCACGGGCGGTCACGTAACCTTCTCCAAGTGTGAATAGAGGCGCATTAGGGTTGATTTAGGTCATTAATCCACCAATTTTGCAGAGTCAACTCTGATTTGAGAGTCAAATCATCTTGGGGGCCGGTCCGTAGGTGGTCGGGAGGCCGACTTATGCAATTAATGCGCCATATTAGCAGATGCACGGCTTTTTGTGTGGACAGTCACGCGTCGGGCGCGCATGCACGCATAACACGTTTTTGTCCTGCGCATACGCGCGCGCACCCTACTGCTGTAACGCGCCCTTAAATTTTTGGTTACTTTGTAATGTTTTTGGCCCTTCTAGAGTGCTATGAATTTAATTCAGTGCCATGAATGACTTCATTGCTATTTTGATGATGTGGAGTTCTTGTCGCCATGTGCAGACGAAATTTTAGTGATAACACTCATATTGTCGAGTGTGTGTGCTCCTTGTCCTTTCAGTGCACTGCGCCTCTATTGGTACCGTTTGATCTACTGCAGTTGTTTTTTTTTAACTGCACAGTAACTTTCAAGTTGTGGGTGGTTGACTGTCCTTGTACAACTTCATTCTGCTCCCATTGATCATCCCTTTCATTTCTACGCATCCTAAGTCCTTAAACTATATAGTTCCCCCATCTGTGACAATTTTTTCTTTGTACGGTCCTAACCAGTGCATTCTAAGTTTTCCTAGGTGTTGAATGGATTTACTATCATACATCAGTACTAAGTAATCTGTCTTGAAATTTTTCTTCTTGATATGTCTATCATGCCAAGATTTGTTCCTTTATTTCTAAACTTGTTGGTGGAACCCTGCTAGGATCCTATCTTCTTCCATGATCATCAATTGATTTAGTTTGTCTTGCACTGCGCCTCGTTCTGTCATGTGTGTAATCTCTCCTACGTGCAGATTGGGTACCATAAATTCTAATGGCACCATTGTTTCTTTTCCATATACCAATATGAATGGCATGTGTCTTGTCAACTTCTTGGATGTGGTCCTGTATTCCCATAATTGGAGAAATTTCTATTTTTCGACACACTAGTTCAGTGGGAGTTAACTGACTAGTTCTATTTAGACTTTCTATTTTTACCATCACTATTATGCATGCATGCATTCCTAAGGAAAGATAATTGCTTGATTTCTTTTCTTAATTATGGAATGCTTTTCCCTATATATGAGTGTATTCCACTCATTCATTGTATCATATTGATCATGATCTATGTATCAATCATTAGCTCATTGGAGTAGTGTGAATATATTTTCTCATTCTTCCATATTGAATCTCTCTTCCTTTCTTGATAATATTTGTTTGTACTTGTTTTAGCTAGATCTCCTGTGTAGGTTTCCATGAAACACTGACATGGTATCAGAGCTATGCTTCTTGGAGCAAGCCAGACAAGACAAAGAATAAGGAAAATCGAAGTTTCGGCAAGTTAAATCTCTGGTCATAAATTTCAGAAGTTATTCCTCCCAAACTATTATTTTTTTGAGGAAATGGACCATCATGAAAGTAAATCGTCCCATTTTGGAAGTGGGTTTTCAACCGTTTGGGGATATTCTTCACCGTTTCGTTAGAAAGTGAGCTGCAAGATAGCCTCATGAAACTGATATGAATCTGTGGTCGTACCTTTCCACATTCATTGCTCCCAAAATGTTACGCTTTGGAGGAAACGACCCATGAAGAAAGTAAATTGACCCATTTTGGAAGCAGTTTTTCAACCGTTTGGCGATATTCCTCACTGTTTGCTCAGAAAGTAAGTCGCAAGATCATCTCCTGAAACTGATATGAATTCTTAATTTCTTAATTTTTCACTTGCAGATTGAGAGTAAATTTTTAGGGGTTCTTGGAATTAGTGGGAGAGATGGATATGACAACTATTATATAGTCAAACTTGGTGGTAATCCTCACAGTATACAATTATTTTGATTGGAATCCCAAGAAAGAATTCAAACTTAGAAGGAAAGGATTGTATAATTTGATGATGGCGATAGAAACAAAACCTACATCAGTGATTGAGAAGATGAGATGGGCAAACCGTAAGGATGAGGCCACAAGACTACTTCTTGATTTAATCTCTAATTATTTGTGGTTTCATGTTGCCACATGAAAGACTCCAAACGCAATCTGGACCACCTTGGAAGGACTCTTTGGAAAGCAGGATGAGATGCAAGGTCATATGCTTGAGGTAGAGTTGAATACCTTAGACCCTAAAAGTTTTGATAATATACAAGATTTTTTTACTAAATTTAAATATTTTCTATTAAGATTGGGTAAATGTGGTATTGATAAGTCTACAAAACAGAAACAACTTATTCTAACAATCTTGGCCAAGCTAGGACCAGAATACATTGTATATGTCCCCAATTTCCATTTTGGAAGATGTCTTTTTGGAACAAATTGGAAAATGCCTACGTTGGCTCAGTTCATTGAGTCTCTTACACAAGAGCAGACAAAACTCATACATATGGGCCTCATGAAAGATCCCAAAGCACATGCACTGACCATGCAGGATGGAAAAGGGTCATTCAAACAGAATAGGAAGGAGGGATATTCCAAATCCTTTAATGATTCTTCAGGTTCCAAAGACTCTTCAGATTCCAGGAATAAGAAGAAGGGAAAGTAGTGCACTTACGGCAATAAACTGAATCATGAAGAATCCACATGCATGAAGAAACAAATCAATCTTATGGCACATGCACTTCAACAAAAAAACCTTGGAAACTTCATTCCAGAGGGATTCAAGAAGCAGAAGGAAGAAGATCTTGCTCCTAAGAAAGGTAATCATCATGCTCTTGTTTCAATTAATTCCTCATTTGATTCATGGATTATAGATTTTGGTGCAACCCATCATATGGTAGTGAAAGAGGAAGTTTTCTCTTCCTTGAGTCCATGCTCAAGACCCCCTATTCTCATGGGGGATGATACTCCAACAGAAGTAGCAGGAGAAGGGAAAGTGGAACTCCACAATGGAATTTTTTAGAATGTTTTACATGTTCCAAATATTTCTATGAATCTGCTCTCAGTTTATCAGATCACTCAGAAAGGAAAAAAGGTTGAATTTACATTAGATTCAGCTTCAGTAATTGACATGCATGACAATTCTATTATTGCAATTGGTGAGGTGGATCACAAGTCAAGGTTGTATAAATTCACTAACTTTTTCACGATGACTCCTCTATTTTACTTACACATAAGGAGAGCACTTTGCATGCACCTCCAGTGCAACATGCATATACTCTTATTCTTCCATCAGTTTCAGACATCAGAGATGATTCCATACACTTATATTCTATACATGGAAATAATCAGGTAGTACATCCAAATAAGAATCTAGTGTCGACGCTTCAGCAGATGCCCAAGAAGGCACATACCACACTTCAGACAATAGGCAACCTTGCAAGGAATCCATTGGATTCGAGGAGGACTCGATCTTAGCATGAGGATCCTTCTCATGTATTTTTCAGCTTCAGAACCTGCAATGCCCATGCATTGTTATATGGTTCAATCTACTGATAGATATAACTACAATAGGGTCTTGGGAAATCCATTATGGCAAGAAGCCATGTAGAAGGTGTATAACTCAATCCTATAGAACCAAACTTGGAATCTAGTTCCACGCCCACTAGAAAGGAATATTTTTAGGTGCAGATGGGTCCAAAGGATCAAGAGGTACAAGGCCCAACAACTTGCCAAAGGACTTCATCATATCCATAAATATTTCTACATCTTCACGAATACTTTTAGTGAGCAAAAGTTTTATAATTTGCGGGATCGTCTTGCAGTGAATAACATAGTTGCGTAGCAGTTGTCATTTTCCTCTTTTGATACATTGTCTTTTGAGGGGGGGTTTTGTTCCCATGTGGTTTTCACTCTTTCCTCAATTTTATTCAGTGTTCATTATTTCCATTGTACATGAGTACCTAAAATGGCCTAGTAGCCGGGACTCATTTTTTAATCCATATTGATGTTCAGGGGGGGTGTTGGAGAAATTTCTATTTTTTGACACACTAGTTCAATGGGAGTTAACTGACTAGTTCTATTTAGACTTTCTATTTTTACCATCACTATTATGCATGCATGCATTCCTAAGGAAAGGTAACTACTTGATTTCTTTTCTTAATTATGGAATGCTTTTCCCTATATATGAGTGTATTCCACGCATTCATTGTATCATATCATCAACTCATTGGAGTAGTGTGAATATATTTTTTCATTCTTCCATATTGAATCTCTATTCCTTTATTGATAAGATTTGTTTGCACTTGTTTTAGCTAGATCTCCTATGCAAGTTTCCATGAAACACTGAAAAATAATGTTGGTATTTTGAGGTCCCAATCATCCCTGTTGACATTACAGATCTTCGTCAGTGCGTTTTCTAGGATTTTGTTAAATGCTTCTATTCTTTCATTTTCTTGTGGATGATATGGTGTACGTTTTTTATGATGGACTTTGAATTACTCAATCATAGCCTTGATGGTACTATTAATGAAGTGAGTGCCTTGGTCGCTCATCAAAATCCTTGGGCAACCAAATCTAGTAATCACTTGCTCAAATAGAAAGTGTGTTGTTGTCTCTGCGTTGCAATCTTTGACTGGTGTTTCTTCTACCCATTTTTTTAGGTATTTTGTCGTGGTTATAATGTACCTTGATCCTGTCCTCTTTGCTGGTAGATTAATTGGTCCCACAAAATCTATTTCCCATTTTTCGAATACATGCAACGTTACCTGTGGTCACAATGGAATCTCATCTCTTCTATTGGGTTAACCAACCCTCTCACAAACGTCGCATCTCTGGCAGTATTCTTTTGAGTCTATGTGAATGGTAGACCACCATAGTCCTTCATGCAATACCTTCTGCCCAGTAGCTTTGCCTGCATAATGTCCTTCTGCTATTCCCTCATGGGATTCTACTAAAATTCTTGGTAATTCATGTTTTAGTACATATATTCTCAAGATGTTATCTGTGCCCATTTTATATAAGTGTCCTGCAATCAACTGATAGTCTACAGCCCAGACTACCAGGTTTTTCTTTTGTGTGTTGTTATATTATTGTGCCGCAGTACCGGTACTCAAGTAATGGATGATGTCTGCAAAGTATTCATTAACGATCTGGACTGAAAATAACTGTGCGTCTAGAAATTTGTCCTCTAAACTTGTAGGTTCCTCTCTATTCCTGACCCTTGGTAGGTGGCCAGGTCCTGCATTTAGCTTCCCTAGATTGACTATTACTTCAAAATCAATTTCTTGAAACAGTAGTAACCATCGACAATTCTCCCCCCTAACATTAGCTTGTTGACTAGGTATTTAAGGGTTGAGTGATCTATGAACATCTTAAAATGTTTTCCCAATAAGTAGTGTCTGAACTTCTGCAGTGCGTATACCATAGCTAGGCCTTCCCTCTTTATAGTGTTATAGTTCTTCTCTGATTCTGATAGTTTTCTTCTCATGAATGTTATAGGATTATCCAAATCTCCTGCTCTTGGCTGCGCCAAAATAGCTCCAAGTGTTATGGTTGATGCATCTACATGCAGATGGAATGTCTTCTCCGAGTCTGGAAATACTAGTATTGGTGTTGTTACCATTTTTTCTTTCAGCGTATCTATACCGTGTTGACAACCTTCATTCCACTGAAACTTTGTATCTTTCTTTAACAAATTATCCATTGGCACGATGATATGTGCATACCCTTTGATAAATTTTCTGTAGTATCCTGTGTGTCCCAATGTCGCTCTTAGTTGACAAACTGTTTTTGGCGGTGGTAAGTTAACAATTACTACAATCTTTGCAGGGTTTACTAGTAAACCTTTCTTGCATACTATATGGCCCAATAGTATCCCAAATAGTGTTTTGGAGATGTACTTCTTGATGTTTAGTGATATGTGGCACTTCTTGCATCTTTCTAACATTAGTTGCAAGACCTATACATGGTCTTTCAACAAACTGTAGACTATCCAATAGTCCAAGTATACCTCTATAAACTGGTGGATAAATTCCTTAAATGCAGCTATTACTACTTTGGAGAGTATTGCTGGTACATTTTTCAGTCCAAACGACATGACTGTGTACTAGTAGGATCCCCATTCTCTAGAAAAAGTGGTCTTGTATTTGTCTTCCTATGCTATCTTGATCTGGTGGTAGCCTGAGAATCCATCAGTGAATGAGTAAACTTTGTGTCCTCCTATGTTCTCCAACACTTTATCCATGGAAGGTGTAGGGAACGACTCATGAAGGAATGCATCGTTAAACTTCCTTAAGTAGACACATATTCTTATCTCGCCTTGTTTTTTCTCCTGAACTACCATCGGGCTTATCCATTCTGATTCTTCCACAGGTTCTATGATTCTAGATTCAAACATCCTGTCAATCTCAGCTTTAAATTTCTACTTATATATCGTGTTTAGTATGTATGGTCATTGTCTGATCAATCTTGCTTCAACTCTGAGTGGTATCTTCATTTCTCCTAGATCTCCCACTATGCCCTTCATTTCTGTAAATGTTGCGGGGAACAGATCGATGTACTCACACAATAACTTTGTTATGCTTTCTACTGTTTCCTCATCCCAGTAGTCTCCAATGCTGACCATTTTTGGATTCTCAACTGTCGCAATGTTGACTTTCTTCACCTTGATTGGCTCAACAATTAGTTCAAATTATAGAGGTGGAACTTCCACTTCTCTTTCACCTTCTCCTTCCTCAATCTGAATATTGCGCAGATCGTCTTCATCTGCCGATTCTTCCTGTGCATGGTAGCATGACAATAGTTCTTTCACTATCTGTATATTTCATTGTTGTTCCTAGGTTATGATCTTGAATTCTGGTTCCTTAATGAATATCACCCTTATTATCTTCTTAAGTGTTGTATCGATGTTGGGGTTCTCATGCTCGAATGAGAAAGTGACTGTAAAATTTTGTTACAATACTGGCCATATCGAAGTTCCTCTGCACAGTTCCTGGTATTTATAATAGTTTGTTGGTATGCCTTCTAAGGTATGTACAAAATGATGAGGCCAGTCCTCTGGGGGTGTCATTTTCCATAGCGCTCTTCACTTATCCAAGTGTTCTTCTGGTGCCCCTTGTCCATCATACTTATATTGTTGGTTGCTTCTTTGTTTTTCACCAAACCTGATGCGCAGTAATTATTTACATTGGTACCAATCCTTGATTGTTTCTTTGTGTGTTCCCCACCATCTTGTAGGTGTGGCCTTGAGTGCTATATCGAGTGCTAAGAGTCTCTGATTTTCTAACACTTCATCCTCATACTATGCGAAGAATACTTCTAGATCATTTACTCCATGGAAACTGGTTGGTTCCCTTACCTCTGTACCTACCCATCTTACCACGCGCTATATTCTTGCACATCTTCTTGTGGAAACTTTGTGTAGACTTTGTGTCCAGTTCTCTAAGCCCGCATCTGAGTTTGTTTCAAACGAGGTAATTCTTTGCCAACTGAGTATTCCACATGCAGTTGGGTTTACGTAATCCTCATCATGCATAGTTTTTTTTACAACTAGTTGATTTTCTCCAAGTCCAAGCAAGTAGTATCTACAAACCTCTCCCCTTTCGATGGGTCTAATGGCACAATGACCCTATATTCTCCTGACTCAAATGTAATTTTTTGTGTATTTAAATTGATTATGGCCTAGTTATCAAACTCCTAATCCAAGCTGAGAAATGTTGGATATGGTGTTGTGTCGTCCACTATTTCAATCACTTCAAAGTCTTCTTTAGTGCACACTCCATCCAACTCTACTATTACTCCTTTCAGTCTGCCAATTGGTAGAACTTTGTGTTGGTTTGCTAGTTTCAATTGAATGGATGAATATCCTAATGTGGGCTCTCCCACACATTTCCACGTCTTCTTTGATAATAAGTTGACTTTAGGTCCTAGATCCAGTATGATATCTCCCATGTTGAAATCTTCGATGTTGGCATTCAACCTGAATTCCCTACTTGTTCTTCTCCTTGTATGTAGGTGATTGACTATTTTTTATTCTAGTTTTTATTTTGTCTCTATGCTACATATTTCTTATATATTTTTGCAATATTTTGATAGAGGATGGATCATTCAATAGTTTTACACATGATTGCAAAAAGCCTTTGATTGTACTTACTTGTCCTAGGGGCTTTGTTTCTTTAGTATGATCCAACAATGGAGACATCTCGTACTATGGCCCTTCCTTGGTTTGATGCACATTTGAAGTCAATGTGGTGTATTTCTTCAAGAATTCTTGTCTAGATTGCTTAAATGTTTCCTTCTCGTTCTGTGCATCGAATTTTCTCCTTGGTTCAACATTATTCTTTTTCCACTGGTGTTGTGTTGGCTCTTGTTGGGCTGCGTCATTTCCTGTTTTATCTCCTCCACACATAACTATGTTGATGTTTCATCCTTCATCCCTTGCTTCTATTGAAATTCATTGAACATTCTGGTTGTTCTAATTCCTCTTTTCCTGGATCGTTTCTAGTAATGTAGGGCATTCTTCCGTGTCATGATCTGATGCGCGACAATACATGCAAGTCGCTGGTGGAAGTGGACATTATCTTGCATAATTCCCTAGTTGTTGACAGTTGTGACATACCACTGGCCCTCTACCTCTTCCAAAGCCTCCTCTTGGTCCTCCTCCACCTTTGTAGCCTTCTCGATCTCCTCTTAGTGTGTTATACGGAGGCGTGTTACTGTACTATGTGGTATTGTAATGAGGTTGCACGGTGTTGTATTGTGGTTAGCGGTATTATATGGTTGTTGTGCAGTGTTATACTGTTTTTGTGCAGTGTTGTATGGGGATGGAACTTGGTTAAACTATGGTGCAGCTTGTCCAGTTATCATTTCTTCTTGCACCCTATATGCATCCGATGTCCTCTCTCACATCAAATCCATAGTTCTACAATCTTTGTCATCATGGCCTACCGACTTGCAAAAGTTGCAATATGAACTCTTTGGGAATGTCTAGTATTTCTACATCATTGGGTAGTGATATGGATCATGGCCCACTTTCTTACATATTTCACACCATAGCCCTCCTGTTGGTAATGGATTTGGCATTCATGCTTCCATATATTGTGTGAATGTTGGGCATTCGTTCTTGTGGTGTCCTTCCATCCTACATGTGGTACACCAAATGGCTTCTCGTTTGTCCTTAATTTTGTTCTAGTTTAGTTGGAACATTAATTTCTTCAAATTATCCTTCAGTTCTTAGATGGTTGGATTCATCTGCTGATATTGGTTTTCTTCCAGTTGCAAGGCTTCCTGCAGAGCCTCTACCTGTGTTTGAAACTTTTGTTGTTGCAATGGATATTTTAAGTTTGGTAGTAGTGAATTGATGAACAAGTGCCTGTGATACATATCGCTCATGAGATATTTAAACTTTCCTTTTAATTGCTTGAATATATGGTCAATTTCCCATACAAATTCTCCCAATTTCTGTCTAATTTCTATCATCTCATTCATGTACTTCTCCTCTAAACTTGGCTTATGAAACTCATTTATCAACAATTTCTTGATGTCTACAATTGTTATGGTTTTCCCTGGTGGATTGTTTGTAGCTAAAATCATATACCAATCCATTGCATGATCCCTTAGTGTAATCACTAGTTGTGCAAGTTTAGTATCTTTGTCTGTGATATGTTTTTCTTCCCAAATATTCTCACAGATAAACACGTGTTTTTCTAGGTCCTCCAATGCTTGTCCTTTGAATACTGGTAACTTGATGGTGGGATCATGTCCTGCCATCCTGAATGTTTCACTACTACCTCCACGCGGTGTAGATACTTGACTAGTGTTTCCTAAACTATCTCCTCTAGTTGGTGTTCCTTGTGTAGATGTGCTTCCTACTATCTTTCTTCTCCCGAAATTCGGTTGTCTAAACGGTGGTGTTCTTTTTTGGTGTATCAGTCACACATGGGTTTATGGGTTCCACACTGACATTAATATGGATAGGATCATTGCCTTCTCTTCTCGCTCTTGGACCTCTCGTCTTCTTCTCATATTTTGTGCACAAGATTTCCTCAATCTTTTCCACAGCCTAGAGATCCTCTACCTCTTCTTCATCACTTTCCAAGCATTCCCTCACAGCTATGACTCTCTTCTTTGTTTTCACCTTGTATTGGTAGGGTACTCCACTGCGCGTATTTCCAGTTGTCCCCATAATCAGCTTGATCTGGTCATCGTCAATCATGATTGGGTCCAAGGGTTCCTCTTTCTTTTCTTTATCCACTTCTCCTTCCATTTCACCTCTTTCTGTCAGTGATTCCCCCCTTCCCCCATGCATGCAGGGAAGTTTAGTTGTCTGACTCCATTGTCATTACACCTTTATTGTATAGCAGCATATTAATAGAAGTATACAATGATCAAATATACCTTCCTCGAGGCCCACGTAGAAATTACTTCTCCGCTGCATTGTACAACTTTGTTGTATCTACTGCAAATTCTGTTATAAATCCTACTAGAATATTGTCGAGCCAACTGCGCAGGTGAACTTGTTATTCATCTGCTATAACTACTCAATCTAAACCAAGGTCCACTCTAATTGTCAGATCCAGTTTGTTGCGTGGTTATCCTTCAACCTCAATATCCACTCCTACAATAAATGTGGAAAATCACTGAAAAAGACTTCATGCAAATAAGTGAACATGTACTTCTCAAGATATTTTCACGATGTTACTCTAGGGTTTTTGTTATCTTTCTACACAAACTCCAAATCCTCTCTCTTCAACCAACTTTCGATATCTACTTTTGTGGGATTCCATGGTCTCAACATCCCCTTCAAGCAACACATTCTCACCTTCATGTGTTCGATTCAGTAGTCTCATGACCTGCCTTCCATAGATATTCTGTATCATTTAACCCATATTCAACTGATCCCATATACCCAATCCTATGTTGTTCCAACTGACCACAACATAACCATTTGTTGGTTTATTTATTTTAGGTTATATCTCTAACTTAACTGACCCAGGGTTCAGGTCTACTGGGGTTTTGTTGGAGCCAGAAGTCACTCCTGGATTGCTTGCAGGAGCAAAGCCTGCCACCCATCAGTTTAATGTCACGATTTATTTTAAAGAGGTGATCAAATGGAGGGAAACTCAGGACAATATCGTCTCAACTCATAAACTAGGTCAGGGATGCATGGACGAGTGAGGTCTTGATAAACTTCAAACAGTGAGTTGAAATAAAGGGTGAGTAGGGGGAAGACTTGCATGAGAAGAGTGTGAAGGTATATCATAAAAATCAAGTTCATAACAGACTAGAGAAGAAAGCATTCAAACGCAAGATCCTCTTACATTCAAACACAGAAAACCAGATAATACAATAATGTCACAACAAATCCTTTATCATAATAGAATCACAATAATCCACGTGAATCCTTCGACTGTGAACTCTCTGGCATGAGATGAAACATAGATGAAAAAGGAGAACTGTTTGTCATAAACCAAGACGTCTCAAACATAAATACATGACCAGGAAACCAGAATGTTCACTGAAATTTTACAGTCGGGAGCTTAGCTCTACCATCGATAGATACAAAAATGGCGAAAACGCCTTCATATACTCAGAACAACAACCACAGTGAAATCAAGACACTGCATTGAAGGCTTTTCATCTGCATGGATTTCTAATAGTCAACCTCTGAGAGATCTTGCAACTTATGTCAGATGCAATCTAACTCTTTGACAGTTCCAACGGCGAATTGATGTGCCTTTAATTCATTTCCGTGCTTTCCCATTATGGCAGAGGCGATGTCTAACCACCACCAACCGCTTCAATAACTGCTTCATCGGGACTGAGGCCGGCCCAGCCAACTCGGCACCTTCGGGACGTGGGGGGCCTCCCGCGTTGCCACTTGGAATAACCGACTAGCCTAAAGAATAGGCGTGGAGGCTAGCACGGAAGGTGGGGCACGGGAACGGAGTGATGGGGCCAAAACAACGGGGAGTGGAGTATGAAGTGATGAGGGGGCGAGAGAGGTCACATGGGAGACACATGGAAAAAGGCGATAAGTGAAGGAGGTAGGAGAGTAGATGTGATGGGAACATTTTAGGGGGAGACTGACGTGGAGGGAAAAGGACACATGGCAGGTGGTGAGTGGATGATGAGATGGAAGGAGGACCATGCGGACCAAAGAGGGGAGGTGGATGGATGACACACGGCAGCAGGAGAAAGGTGGATCTAGAAGATGACATGATGGGAGAAGGGTCCATGTTGGTTAAACACAGAGCAGCTGGGAATGATGAGATCGCACGAGCGCCATTGATCCGGGCACTAAGATCTCGACCGTCAGAAAGTTGCGCCTCTGATTCCGGACCCCCCCCCCTCCACTTAAAGGTAGAAGGGTAGGGGGGNCACCTGTGTCGTTGATCCAGGCGCCGCGATCCTTGCCATCCAGACTTGGTTTTCATTTAATCATGGGCACATTAGCATGCCGAACTTAGGACACGTGGGTTTTAACCCATTCTTTATATTTTGACCCCCCCTTACAAGAAATATCGTTAACATTTGGCTCCATGGGGGATAGAGTCGTCCCTATGATGCTCTAAGAACATTTTTGCATATTTAGTGCCTTGCTGTTGGGCTATGGAGTCATTTATTAAACTAAAAAATAAAACAAAAACAATATTTACAAAACAAAAGAGCCGACTACAGCTTACAAAAAACATCTTTTCAAGAAATGCCCATTCACTGGGCCATTAAAAACTTCTTCGCCTTCTAGATCCTGCAACCTGTAAGTGTTGTTTGAACATGCTTCAAGGATATTGAAAGGCCCCAAATAGAGGGCGTCAAATTTACTATGTTTGCCCCTTTCCTGCCTGGGTGCGTCCCATTTGAGTACCAGGTCACCTTGCTTGGATTCCTTCTTTTTTCTCTTCCTATCAAAAGCCTACTTGATCTTCTGCTGATGATTGAAGGCTCTGTCCATGACCTATTCTCTGATCTGCTGCACTTCCACCATCTGATGAATCCTTTTGAGCACATGGTTAGGTTCTTCTTCAAGGTCCTGGAGGAATCTCGCCACAGGTAAGGCGAGTTGAGCGGGGAAAACAACCTCTAGTCCGTAAACTAGTTGGAAAGGTGAGAGACCCAAGGATTTCTTAGTTGTTACCCGATCCTCCCAAAGAGAAAATTTGAGCTTTGAGTCCCAGGCCCTCTTGTTGTCCTCCAACATCCTTTTGATAACCTTGATTAAACTTTTATTGGAGGACTCTGCCAGTCTGTTTCCTTGAGGGTAGTATGAAGTAGAGTGAACCAGTGAAATCCCAAATTGTTCACAGAATTTGACTAGAGGCTCAGACCTGAAGGGGGCGGCATTGTCAGTGACAATCTTGCTTGGGCAGCCAAATCTGGCTATGATGTCTTCCAAGAGGCTGATGATTACTTTTTAAGAAGTGCTCCTGGTGGGGACAACCTCTATCCACTTGGTGAAATAATTGGTTGCAGTGAGGATCCATCTATGCTAGCCGCTTGAGGGAGGATGAATCTCTCCAATGAAATCCAATCCCCACTGCTGAAAGGGTGCTGAAAATACTACAGGATTTAATGGCAGAGACTTGAGCTGCTGCTTAGCTGAGAACATCTGACATTTGATGCAAGCCCTGACTTCCCTGCATACATCAGTAAACAAAGTAGGCCAGTAATACCCATCCCGGAGGATTTTGTGGGCTGTGGTCTTCCAAAAATGATGACCTCCATAGAGACTGCTATGAAAATCGAACATCACCTTCTGGGCTTGCAGCGGGTCCAAACATCTTAATAGTATCCCCAGAGGGTCTCTCCAATACAAGGCTTGGTCAATGAGGCAATATTTGACCGCTTTGAGCTTTAATGCTCTGGCCTTACTCTTTCCCAATCCATCATGGGGCTTTAATTCTTGCAGAAAGTACAAGATATCTCTGTACCAGGGACATGCTGCTAGTGGTATGATGGTTTGAGAATTTCTACTGGATGACTTGGCTTGCTCATTGATGAAGTTAATCCCCAAAGCTCTGCAATTGGATTCAGCCAGCAACTTGGCTAAACCCTGCCCCTTTATCAGCTTGGTGGGCTTAATTTCCAGATCGAACTCTAGGATCTTGGTGATCCATTTACCTCTTCTTTCGTCTATGTCAGGCTGTATAAGGATGTCCTTCACAGAGGTTGAAGGGACATATGCAGTGATTTTTGAGTGCAAGACATAGATCCTGAAAGCTTTGAGAGCTTTCACTAATGCATAGGCTTGCTTCTCCATGATCTCGTATCGAAGTTCAGCATCTCTCAATGCCTTGCTGTAGAAAGAAATAGGTTGCTCTCACCCTTGATCATTTTTCTGCAACAAGGTTGCTGCTACCGAGTCATCAGAAGAAAATGAGAAAATCAGGAAATCTTTGGAATAATCGAGACTGATTAGCACAGGTGCTTCAGTCAATGTTTTCTTTATTTGGGCAAAAGATTCCCTAGGTTCAGCAGTCCATTTCACTTCATGGCCCTTCCTGAGCATGGCTGTGATGCGTTTTACCAGCTCAACAAAGTTTGAGATGAATCTCCTCAAAAAGTTTATCTTCCCCAAAAAGGCCTGGACTTCCTTCTTGGACCTGGGAAGTGACAAGGTCTGGAGTGCCTTTACCCGTTCAGGATCAATCCTCACTCCTTCTGCTAACACTATATGACCTAGTAGCTTCCCCTCCTTCATAGCAAACAATGATATTTTGGGGTTTAAAGATAGGCCATACCTCTGACACTTCAGGAAAACTCTTTTTAAGTGGCAGCAGTGCTCTTTATCAGTCTTGGAGAAGACTATGATGTCATCCAGATATACCACCACAAACTGGTCCTTCTCTCCGATGAAGGCTATGTCCATGGCTCACTGAAATGTTGCTCCCACGTTCATCAGCCCAAAAGGAATTTTGGCATACATGAACGTGCCCCAAGGAGTGGTGAAAGTTGTTTTTTCTCTATCCTTGGGCATGATTGATATCTGATTGTATCCAGAGAAACCATCAATCATGGATATTCTAGATGCACCAGTTACCCTTTGCAGTATGTGTTCCATGTTGGGAAGGGGGTAATTGTCCTTCCTGGAACTTCTGTTCAAGTTCCTGAAATCAATGTAGAGTCTGATTTCACCACTTTTCTTTCTCACCGGGACCAAATTGGCCACCCACTTAGAATATCTCAAGGGGAAAATGATCTGGGCATCCAACAGCTTCTTTACTTCTCTCTCCATGACAGGTAGCATCGTGGGATTTATCTGTCTCAACTTCTGCTTGAATGGCTTAGCCTCTTCTTTTAGTGGGATCTTGTGCTCAATGACAGATGTGTCATACGTCTTTAGGTCTTCGTAGGTCCATGTGAACACATCAGCAAACTCCTCTACTC
>JASDQU010684375.1:39673-60831 GCA_032191745.1 Picea mariana | reverse complement strand
AGCTTCTTTACTTCTCTCTCCATGACAGGTAGCATCGTGGGATTTATCTGTCTCAACTTCTGCTTGAATGGCTTAGCCTCTTCTTTTAGTGGGATCTTGTGCTCAATGACAGATGTGTCATACGTCTTTAGGTCTTCGTAGGTCCATGTGAACACATCAGCAAACTCCTCTACTCCTCGGTCAAGCTCCTTGACAGCTTGACAAACTTGGGCTCCTCTGGTGTGCCTATGTTGCATTCAACTGTGTTGATATCATCACCAGAAACTCTCCTCTTTACTACCAAATCATTCCCATCAAACAACCTTTCTAATGGGACAAGTCCTCTCGGAATGTAATTTCTCGGTAGTTGAATAATCTGGTGATCAACAATTTTATTTAAAAGCTCCTCAGGGTGATGGTCATCTTCTGTGTCAGGATCCTCATCTATGTGCAATGCCGAAAAGTCATCAATCGATTGAAGAAACTTTTTGATCTCTGAATCATCTTCAAATACCTTCCAATGCTTGACATTTTCCGGTATAGAGGGTCTTTATTTTATTTCAACATCGGACCCGACAGTGGGCAGCGCAGGAATCTCGAGTAGACTAGCTGTGAAAGCTAAAAAGTTGGCTGGGGCATTTTCTTCCCTTGGAATGTAGGAAATGTTAAAAGCCGAGAAAAAATTATTAAAAAGGTCCCATACCTCGTTCCCGTAATTCCTGAGACGTGAATGCTTGGCTTGATAAACATTTTTGACCTGCTGGACAATTAGTTCCGCATCCCCAAACACAGCCATCTCCTTAATTTCCATCTCCTTTGCAGCTCTTAATCCTAGAACCAGAGCTTCATACTCTGCCACGTTGTTGGTGACTTCAAATTACATCTTTTATGATAGAGATATGGTCTCTTGAGAAGGGGATATGAATAACACTCTGACACCTGCACCTATACTAGAGGAAGCTCCATCAAAGAACATTTTCCAAATAGAGATAATTGGAGGGGGTGTCTCTTGATCAAGAATGGGCTGCTTTCTGATATGTAAAGTAGCCTCATGGGTGTGGGTGAGCTGTAGTAAACTGGAGCCTAAATCAGTGTCCAAGGAATAGATGGGATGATTGGTAGGGTTGGCTTCATCACTGATTATGTAGGCCAGCTGGGCTTCTCTGTATAATCTTCTATGCTCCCCTCCAAATATTGGGATAATGGCATATGTGAGGTCCATCTGCAAGGTTCCCCCCAGTCTTTTTATCCAAGATCTTGACAACAACATGCCAAACTTAGGGGGAACATCAGCTACCACAATATCCATGACCATACTTTTTCTGGGCAGCTGAAACAAAGAAACTGCTAGGTCCTTGATTACTCCCAAACATTGAACCCTCCTGGAATCGAAAGAATAGAGGTCGTGATAAGCTCGGGTGACTTCCAATCCTAATTCTTCCATGACGGTTTTGGGCATGAGGTTGTGGGAGGCCCCTGAATCCATAAGGCAATTATGCAACACTTTATCATGTATGTTTAGGGATGTGTAAAAGGGAGGGGATGAATCATCTCTATCTTCTACCATGGGACCTAGGACAACTGCAGGCCTTTCATCTTGAAGGTTTATGGAGTGTGTGAGTGGGTATGAGGCTTCATATTTCAAAAGGTTAGAGAAGCGCTTTTTGAATTCACCATGTTTAATTAGCTCAGTGAGGGGCACAGGGATCCTGATCTTTTGGATCTCATGTTCGAAATTAAAAGAAGATAAAGGCTTTGGAATTTCTATAATTTCAGGAACATGATTATGGACAATGGGAGAGAGGGGTTGGGCCTTCTTACCTTTTTGAGCATCTGATACTTCATTAGCAGGTTTCTCTATTCTAGTGGATGGCTCAGGAACATCAGGTGTTGCTACCCTTTTGTCGGACCTCAAGTTGTACCTGCCTCGATCGCCGCTAGTTTTGTCTCCCTTGCTCAATTCATTTAGCTGACTATCCATGAGAGACTCTTCATAGGCTGTCCGAGTGAGATGAGGAAAAGGAGGAGTGTCTTCTAAGCAATGGATTTTAGGGTCGAGCTCATCTACTTCTCTTTCCTTCTCATCGGTCACCAAATTATTCTGAAAAGGGGCCTGAATCCTCTGGTCTTCTCTGTCTCTTCCCCTTTCCCTGTGCATAGCTTGGGGAGCCACATTATTATTTAGCCTCCTGAAACCTCATTTATTTTCGGTGTTCTGAGGGCCCTTATACATTTGTTTCCTCTCCATCTTCAGTCTCTCCACTTCTTCAGTTAGAAACTTCATCATTTCGGTCAGCTCATTCACTTGAGGGTGGGGCACTGATGGGCCAGAAGTTGAGGTCTCGGATCTTCCTTTTCTTCTGTCTGTGTTAGCTTTGTTCCTCAGTCTGTTAGCTGCCAATATGTTGGATTCCACTTCTATGGAAGCATCTTGCATTTGAGCTAAGGAGGTAGCTCTTCTTTCTCTTAATAGCAGGCAGAAATCAGAATCAAATGCACCAGCATATGAAATTTGGGCAGAGGCTTCTGAGGATTTATCTCTGCAGAAATCTTATTGTACATCTTATTAAATCGTTTGGAGAAGTCAGAGATAGACTCTCCTTCCATTTTCCTCAGAGACCCAAACTCTGTCATGTAATACATGAAATCTTTTCTATCTCCCCACTGCCTCATGAAAACATTATCCAAGGCTTCAATGCCAGCGATAGATCCAAGGGACGATCCTTTGAACCATTTCCTTACCTCTCCATCCAGGCTCTGGACAAAGACTCTCATCCAGACATCTTTGTTATCAATATTCAAGTTGTCTGCATAACTATAAAAAGCAGCTAGGTTCTCTTTAGTAGTTATATCCCCTTCTCCCGTGAACTTGGGCATATATTTCAAATAATCTCTAGTAGGGAGGGGATTCATAGGATGAGGGAGGATTAAAGGAGCATATCTAGCAGCAACTATGGCATCCATTCTATTCAGAGGGGGATTAGCACCAGCCATAGGGGTATTAAGTAGAGGAGAACTCAGAGGAGAAGGAGTATGGACTTTGTTATCACTCTGAAAATTTCTTAGAGGTTGAAAAGAAGAAATATACAAAGGTAACCTTAACCAACCACTTTTAAAGCTAGGATCTAGCCCTTCCAGCTTTAGAGAGGGATCTCTCTATATAATTTAGCTTTGTTTTGAAAGATATTAGGCTAGGTAAAGGCTCGAGTTTTGTTTTGTCGTAAAGGATTTTTAAATTTGGTTGAGACAAATCACACATCCATTGGGCTATGGGGTCTGTACTTAATAAAATCTGAGCCACAACCAGAAACGCTGAAGAAATCTTTCACAAGGTGAGATAATACCCTCACTGGATCTTTAATAATTAAAGTGATGGACTGAAGAAAAGACAAGGAAAATAACTCCAATTAACAAACACTTAAGAATCTCTTAATTAAAACTATTTAGAAGAATAACATAAAAATCTCTAGAATCGGAAACAGGGTATCAGAGATAAATCATGCAACATAACGCTATTCATAAAGATTAGTTATAGAAAAACAAGATGATAACAGAGCAAGGAAACATTTGACTAAGAAAATCACATCACCAGTGAAAAATGCGCAAGAATCCTGTAAAATGCCTCTTCTTTATTAATGGTGGATCTATTCAAAAATGTTACAGCTTGATAGCAGTCGGGTGTGCAAATCAACAACACTCAATACATTGAAAAAGAAGTATTTATAAGTCAAAATACAAAGGTTCCTGTCATAACTGATCAGGACGTGTCCATACTATTATTAGCATAACTAACTCAACTAATCAAAAACCGTTTGCTGATTCATCATAACTGTTTGTTGAACTTCTGGGTGGGCCGTTGGTGAGGTGCCTCCGCAACCTCTGCTGACAGGACAGCTAACTCGAAATGACAGCTCATCTACTAATCCAGTAGATCGCACAGCTCTTCCCATCGGATATGAGTTGGCACTGTCACTTTGAGCAACCTCCGGTACACTTCGTCCATGTCTGTGTACTTAGCGAATGTAGGCTTGATGATGAAAATGTGCTTAATTTCATGCTGGATGTCAATATCCAACTGCAGTGCCTCCATGAAGGTTCTACCTATGATACTCCCTTTTATCCCTGCAAACTTTGAGCTGTCCTTAGATATTTCTGTCAGTCTTTTCTTGTAGTCAGGGAGCGTCATCAATTTATCATTGATGACTTTCATACCAGGCAGGCCTTTCCTCTGCAGAGCATCTATTTTGTGGAAAAACCTTTGCACTCCTTGATCCATAACCTGGATTTTCTCCTCGAGCTGAAGCATGAGACCCCTTTTGGTCAGAACTCGTTTCACCTCCAATATGGTTTCAGTCCTGTCCTCGATCTTCAATTCTTCTAATTCTTCCCTGGTTTTTGAATTAAGGAACCTTATGATTTCATTGGCTTGTACAGGCATATATCCTAGCTCCGTTCTGATTTTTTCCACTGCCTGTTTGCTTCTCTCAAGCAATTCATTTTGTTCAAACATAATTTGAACCATAGGCCAGATTTCGTTTATGGACTTAGAAATATCAGTCCACACAAGTTATTTAACCTCTGCCAAGGTTTTTCCTGCCATTGTCTGTTTCTGGAGCTGCTGCAACTCCTTCTTCATTTGTTCATTCACCTGTTTCTCTTTGGCTAGACTTATCTGGAAGGAAGCCTTTAGCTCCTGGAGATTTTCCATTTCTTTCTTGAGTCTACTGATTTCGGACTCTTGCAAATTCATTCTCTCCATAGACTTGGCCAGGTCTATGGTGCCTTCTGGTACCTGCTCTATAGTTGTGGATGGAACTGCTGACACTGTCGTTGTGCTCAAACCTGCAATGGGGATAGCACTTAAGGTGATGCCCTCCACTGTCTTCGTCTGTTCTTTCTCCTTTAACAGTTTTTCCATCTCGGCCTCCATCTCCCTTAACTGCGCACTCTGCTCCATGAGTAATCTTAGCATCTCATCCTTTTCGCCTTCTCTTTCAGCTATTTCTTTCATCTGTGGATCCTTTGTTGGAGGGAGATTTAGCTGCTTTCTCAATGTGGTGATGTCAGCATTCTTCTTTTTAATCATTTCTTCGGCAGCCTTGACATTCGCCGGGTCATAGCCAATCTTGAGGACCAGCTCCTCGAGAGTCTTTATCTTGTTGTCTTTCGCGAAGGAAGACATCTTCTCTAGCTTTAGTTGGGTCTAGGCGTTGCTCAATACTGTCCGATACTTTGCCGCAGAAGTTGCAACGTGGGCTAAAGTGTGGGAAATCATTTCCCCAGTTTGCTTATGCATATCCATTTGATCTGTCGGATGCACATCTTTAGCTTGGAATTAAAACGTGGTCCTCTTGTAATCACATATAACCTTGGGATCTTGCACTAGTGCATGGAGGTACGCCATATGCATCCTAACCTTTTCTGTATTGAATGCCGAGAGTAGTCTGTGCTGGGCTGTGGATGACTGCTTCTGGAATTGTGCATAAGCGCTGCTAGTGAGCGACTGGTTCCTCTTCTTGATCAAATCATATTTTTCAAAAATGCCCAGCTGGGGACCAGTCTTGCTTGGTGGAGTATCCAAGGGAGAATCCGTGGACTTTACTGTTACTTCTTTAAGCTGACTAGAGGCAAAAGATGAAGTGAACTGCTTGGCCCCAGTAGTGATCACCGTGGTAGTCAACGTGGTAGCTTCTGCTGTTGTGTCGGGCGTTGAAATGGTCTTCAGCTTTTTGGAGTGAATTTGAAATTCCTCCGTTGACACTTTTGTTACAGGAGGAGATGACTCCTGTTGGGGCCTCTTCTCCTTGAGGGCCTGTGGCATGGTAGCGAGAAGCGCATTTGTCGAGGGCCCCTGCTGTTCCATCCTGACAACAGGTTCTACATCCTCCAACGTATCGGGCTCCCATTCAGTCAGGTTGGCAAATCTTTCCATTTTGGGCCTGGGCTCGTGTGCATATGGGGCAGTCTTATTTCTGAATCTCATCTCAGAAATGATCCCATAAGGATCGTAATGCCAGGGGAAACTTGTCGGAAATTTCATTTCCCTCAATAGTTTATCTACTTCATCACCAACGCCTCTATTATTGCAGATAAATGAACCTATCTTCCCTTTGAGCCGCAACTGTTGCTTCTTTTTTAGGGAAACAAAGTGAATATCATCAGAATTCATAATTTGTCTAATATATTCTAGTGTGAAAACTCTTACTGGTATATATATCGTAAGCTTGTATGGTGCCAACTCGCACCCATAGACCCAGATTTCGGAATGATTCTGGTACAAGTACCAGTCCCCTATCTTCGCACTTTCTGAGAGATGCAGAACTCTCCGGACTTCGTCATTTACTCGTGGCTCAGGCATGCCACTCAACATACTTACCACAGGGTGGTAGAACTGGTCAATGAACGCTGCAAAATCATATTCGACTGAGTTTCGCTTTAGAAGGGACATCCATTCTGTGACCGGCTGTGGCTTCTCGTCGGAGTCCATCTTCTGCATTGAGAAGTTGAACCTGTCTACTTGAAAGTACAAGAACATGTAGGCCAGAATGTATGAATACCTAAACATGCCCTCAGTGGTGAAATTCATGAATTGCTCATGGATGTTATTGGCCAAGAAAGTACTGTAATCGAATTGAGTGGTTGGTTGTTCATCATTTGAAAAGATGTATAGGAAACCCAGGATGGGTTCATCCACCCATTGATCAGAAAAGTATCCAAGTAGAGCACACACAACCGAAATAATCTGATTCCCTTTGATGGAAAATATGGAAGAAGGATACGGGGGACTGGTGGTCGGGATTGGAGAGGAAGGGGGAGAAAATAGCTCGAAAATCTGAGCTCTTTGCGGGAAAGTCATCTTCTGGTAGAGCTCGGTGAGGACTTCCAGGTTGAATGGGGTTACAGACTCCGGGAAGGTTATCTGCATCATTTGGTCGATATCCTCTGGGGTAATGAAGAAGAGGACGTCCCTAGAGGAGGAAATAATGGCTTTCTGTTCAGGGACGTAGTGAGCTTGGCACTTGAGTGCAAACTCTGGGAAATGGTGGACTTGGGGGAATAGATATAGGGGCAGATTGGACTCCCAGAGCCCAATCTCGTCACTCCGGTCTAGGAAAACTTGTCGGAGACATGATTGCAGATCATAGAAATCAAAGCTGCATGTAGTGTCCGCTATTAAGCGGTTCTTGTCTACCAGAGGGATTTTATTAGGATCGACAGGAGGAGGAACGAACCGATTCTCTTCCTCTTCAGCTGGCCTCGTTTTAGACGCCATCTCAGTGACATTAACTGCAACAAACAANTATTAGGATCGACAGGAGGAGGAACGAACTGATTCTCTTCCTCTTCAGCTGGCCTCGTTTTAGACGCCATCTCAGTGACATTAACTGCAACAAACAACGTTAGAGGGGTCTACTAGTGGTGGAGGAAAACGACGGGGAAGCAATGGGAATATGATAGATTAGTTCTCTGGTGCGATGGATGATTTCTGGCACGAGGGATGAATAACGAGTGAAAATGGGCACAACGATGTTTTTATTTAAAACTGGGTCGGTCATATGCGGGAAAACGATCAGCATGACAACGGGCATTTTATCCCGTCATTAATGTATAATGGGCCACTTGGGGTGATATGGTAGGTGAGGGTAGACAGAGTATACGGATGACTGACATGGAGGTTTGTGATTGGGGGGTAAAGTCGTCAAAGGGGGTTGTTCATGAGTGAAGGGTGTTATGGAGCTGACACCAGGGACTGGCAATAGTAACGGGATGGGACTCAGACCCAGATGCGAGTGGGCCAAGTGGGCGAAGTGGAGGGTGACGTCCAGGGGTGACGGAGTGTCAGACAACATGTGGTGGATGGGACTCATGAACCAATAGGGTGACGATACCTGTAGCAGGGGGCCCGTTGTGAGGAAGATCCATTTCTGGACCCCCCCCCCTTTGATTAAAGACAGAATACCAAGGGGGGTCCAGAAATCACCACGATCCATTGATCTGCGCACTGGATTTCTGACCACAGATCTCTGCTCGCTGTTTAACACCAATATTGGACCCCCCCCCTCCATTAAAGGCAGAACGGAGGGGTGGTCCGAAATCCACTGTGGATCGTCGATTCAAGCACTCCACTTAGAGCTGTTCAGATCTGCGCCTGCATTATAACCAATATCGGACCCCCCCCTCCATTAAAGGTAGAATGGAGGGGGGGTCTGAAATCCAATGTAGACCGTGGATTTGCACGCTCCATTCTAGACCGTCCATATCTGCACAAAAGTTATCGATGACTTCGGACCCCCCCCCCCTCCGTTAAAGGAAGAACGGGCGGGGGGGTTCAGAATGCTATAAGAACCGTTGATTTAAGCGTCGCGATCTGGGCCTTTGAAAAGTGAATGAGACTTAGGTAGGGGGCGGAGAATGCCATATGTAGGGAAAACTTAGGATAAGATCATTCTCATGGGTTTTCCTTCGATTTTTCTCATATACACCACCAAGGGAACATCAATTCAATTACATTTAGGCATTGGAGTCACGGGGTAACATCTTTATCATTCTGGCTTCATTTTGGCAAGGGACGCAAGGCAATTAATCCACGTCCTAACCTACTGTCACAAGGAAATTAACCCAGATTAAACAGTTGGGTCAAGACTTTATTCTTTCTAGGGGATACTTGATCAGGATTAAATGGTCTGATCAGATGTATTCACTAATTCTAACCTAGGGGCTATATGATCAGGATTAGAAGGTCTGATCAGATTTATTCACTAGTTCTAACCTAGGGGCTATCTGACCAAGATTAGACAGTATGATCAGATGCATTCACTAACCTATCAACATTGAAAATCTAAAAGAACTTGGTCATGCTTGAAAGGTATGACCAAGTTGCTATTATTGCATGGGGCCTATGCTTCAATTCTTTTTAGCCCTCTTTTCTTTTTCTTTCTTTTTTCTTTTTCTTTTCACAAATTATTTGAAGAATGCAATATCATTTGTCAACCAGATACAGATAATATCCAATTCATAAGATGATTCCCATAAATTATGGGGTGATAACAGGTGGCTCCACGTGGGGATGGCGCTTGCCCTGTTAAGTGCCAAGAATCTAGTTTTCCTGTCATCCTGAACCAATCTGTCTGGTAATCTTCATTGGTTTGATTCTAAGAAAGGTATTGAAGAAAAGTGATCAGCAGCTTAGGTCCTTCTCTTTGGGCTTCAACAAACTGACCGTCGTTCTTCACTCAGAAAAATGCAAGTAAAGACTGAAAATTAAAACGGTATGTACAATGGAGAGTGATTTCTTCAATTTCCTTACTGGGGAGGGATATAATGTTTCAGCATTCTACCATTCACGGGTGCTCCTAGCAGATCTAACCCATCGGCATTGTTTAGAAGGAAGGTATTGTGTCCTCTGAAATCCTGGATCATGTAGGGTCCTGTCCACAGATGATCAAATTTCCCATGCTTTCCCTTGTCCTCGTTCCTGGCATCCCATCTCAACACCAGGTCTCCCAGCTCGAAATCGTCCTCTTTGGTTCGTTTATCAAAGATCTTCTTAATGTTCTCATGGATGACTTGTGTTTTTTTGAAAACATCCTCTGTAGTCTAATGCAAATGAATCATGTGATTGATTCATCTTTGAGAGTCATTTGGTTCGGCTTGCATCTCTTGAAGTAACTTCATGACAGGGACTCCTAATGAAGTTGGGAAAATAGCCTCAGTACCGTATACCAGCTGGTATGGTGACATACCAATTGACCTTTTGGTGGTGAGTCTATCTGCCCATAAAGAAAATACCAGCTTGTCATGCCATGATTTTTTATTCTCTTGCAATGTTTTCTTGATGATGTTTACCAAGGTCTTGTTCGAGAATTCCGCCAACCCATTCCCTTGAGGGTAGTAGGTTGTGGAATGCCCCAAGACGATGTGGTAACGACTACAAAAATCAATAAGCTTCTTCGATCGAAAGGCAGTTGCATTGTCAGTAATGATCTTCCTAGGACAACCAAAACGGGATAAAATATTATTCTCAAGAAATTTAATAATAACAACGTCAGTGGCTTGCCTGCTTGGTACAACCTCGATCCATTTGGTGAAGTAGTCARTGGCAGTGAGAATCCACTTATGTTGGCCCGAATATGGAGGGTGTATCTCTCCAATGAAATCGAGTCCCCATTGCTGGAATGGAGCCTCAACCGAAATTGGTTTGAGAGGTAGAGGAAGAAGCTTCCTTTTACCCTCAAACAGCTGGCACTGGTGACATGCTGTTACTTTCTGAAGCACATCTGCAAACAGGGTGGGCCAGTAGAAACCAACTCTAAGTATTTTGTTAGCTGTAGCTTTCCAGTTCATATGGCCACCACAATCACCTTCATGGAACTCCTGCAACACTTTGTCAGCTTCATCTTTGAGCAAGCAATTTAAAAAAATACCGGCAGGGTCTTTCCAATACAAATTTCCTTCTAGAGTATAGAATTTCAAAGCCTTCAAATTTAAAAATCTAGCTTTAGTTTTAGTTAAACCAGGGGGAGATTGTAGATTTTGTAGAACAAAAATAAGGTTTGCATACCATGGAGAATTTAGAAAAACCTCTTTAACGTTTGGATTCGCCATCTCACCCTGTTCACCTGCCACGTCTAGAAAATTAATGTCAAGAACCTGAAGGTTAGATTCAGCCATCAATTTGGCAAGGCCTTGACCTTTGATCAATTTTGTGGGTTTAATTTCTATGTCATATTCTAGAATAACTGCAATCCACTTTCCCCTTCTCCCATCAGGGTTGTCTTGTGTCAGGATGTCTTTCACCATTGTGTTTGGAACATATGCTATGACGTGTGAATGAAGAATATAGACCCTGAAGTCCTTTATAGCCTTTACCAAAGCAAAAGCTTGCTTCTCCATAATATTGTAGTTCAATGCAGCATCTCTTAGGGATTTTCTGAAGAAAGTGATGGGTTGTTCATACCCTTCGCTGTTCTTCTGCAGTAATACAGCTGCTATCGTATGCTCGGAGGCAAAAGAAAAAAGATAAAAATCTTTAGTGAAATCGGGACTAATCAAAACTGGGGCTTCTATGAGTGCCTTTTTGACTTGTTCAAAAGATGATCTGGACTCAGGGTCCCATTTTATCTTAGCGTCCTTTTTTAGCATATTGGTAATGTTGCGGAGGAGTTCAGCCAGATTAGGAATGAATCTTCAGAGAAAGTTAATTTTCCCTATAAATGACTGTAGCTCTTTAAGGTTTCGGGGATGTTCTATTTTTAGTATAGCCTCTATCCTGCTGGGATCAATTCTGATTCCTTCTTTAGAGATGATATGTCCCAACATTTTACCCTCTTCTAACCCAAAAAGACATTTCTAAGGATTCAATGAAATCCCGAACCTCCTACACTTTTCGAAAACTTGTCTAAGATGCTGCAAGTGTTCATCATCAGATTGGGAAAAAACAGTCACATCATCTAAATAAACGACAATAAACTTACCTGTCTCTTCAATGAAGGCGATGTCCATTTCCCTCTGGAATGTTGCTCCTGTGTTCATCAGACCAAAAGGCATCTTCACATACATGAAAGTTCCCCATGGGGTGGTGAAAGCAATCTTCTCTTGATCGTCTGGGTAAACCAGGACCTGGTTGTAGCCCGAGAAACCATCTAACAGGGAAATTCGACTGGACCCAACCACACTTTGCAGGAGGTGATCCATCTTAGGCAAGGGGTAATTATCCTTCAAGGATGCTTTGTTTAGATTTCTGAAATCTATGCAGAGTCTGATTTCACCGGTTTTCTTGCGTGTGGGGACTAAATTAGAAACCCACTTCGAGAAACGTAGTGGGACTATGATCTTGGCATCATACATTTTCTTGATCTCCTTTTCTATCAAGGGAAGCAATTTGGGATTTATCCTTCTAAGCTTCTGTCTAAATGGTTTATGGTCTTCCTTGATGGGAATCCTATGTTGTATAATGCTGGTGTCGTATGCCTTTAAATCTTCATAGCTCCAAGCAAAAACGTCTGAATATTCTTTGAATAGTTCCATGTACTTCAGCTTTTGTTCTGGGTGTAAAGATTTGGACAGTTTAACCATCCTAGGCTTCTCGTCAGTTCCTATATTACAGTCCTCTACCTCTTGCCCATGAGCCTCTAGTTTTGGTTTCTTAGCTACATCATCACTGTCAAACGGATCTTCTAAAGGGACAAGGCCTCTAGGTAAGACATTGCTTTTCAGTTGTAAAACATCGGCATCCACTTCATCATCCCCTAACTCTCCTGAGTCTACTGTATCTGCTGAATCTACTGTATTTACAATATTAACACTATCTATTTCGAATTCAGAGTTATTTACATTTTCGTTCTCATTTTCTAGATCTATGTTTGTACATTCGAAATCGTTCTTGCATTGCAGAAAATCCTCTATCTAATCGTCATTTCCAAACACTTGCCAGTACCTGATATTATCGGGGACTGTAGGTCTGCATTTAACCTCAATAGTGTATGGTCAGGTTTGGCGGAAAGGAATCTTGCAGGACGCGTCTGATGTAGCTAATCCGTCAGCCAGAATATTCTGTCCTCTCGACATTACCTGCAAGTCAACCTCATTAAAACACTTCAAAGCATCGAGAGCTGCATTCCTGTAGGCTCTAAGGCGTGGGTGTTTAGCAGCATATTCACCTTTAATTTGTTTAATAATTAATTTAGAGTCAACCCTTACCATTATTTGCTTAGCACCAACCTTTTTCAACAGTTTCAGACCGAGCATTAAAGCTTCATACTCGGCAACGTTATTAGTGCAATGAAAATTTAACTTATACGAGTGATTTTCTGAATACCTTTTTCGGTGATTATGCAACCAGACTCCAGCTCCTGCTCCTTGTTTACTCACAGCTCCATCGAAATCCATACTCCAGAAGTCAGCGGGTAAATCTTATGTGATTTCATTTTCCATCTTTGTTGCCTCTCCGCTTTCTGGACCTTCATCTTGACTAGCCATGTTTTCTATCAGCTGAGTATCTTGCTCTTCGGTATCACCATCATTGTACAAGATGAATGAATCTAAATCTGAATGGGAAAAGTAAAGGGGGTAATTTTGAGGTTTCTCTTGACTGCTGACCATATACTTCATCAGTGTTTCTCTGTATAACCTCCTTTGTTTTCCAAACACTGGGATAGTGGCGTAAGACATATCCAGCTGCAAAGTTCCTTTCAACTTAGCTCCCCAAGACCGGGACAGTAACATACCATATTTTGGTAGAATGTCTGCAACCACCACATCCATTACCATGCTTTTCGAAGGGATCTGAACCAAAGTGATGCAGAGATCCTTAATCAAACCAATACATTTGACTTTGCTAGAGTCAAACGAGTGTAAGTCTTTGTAAGGCCTAGTGACTTCCAATCTCAGTTTTTCCATTACTTCTTTGGGCATTAAATTATGTGAGGCACCTGAATCTAACTTGGCGTTATGCAATATTAAATCATGTATGTTCAAACTGATGTAAAAGGGAGCTACATCTCCGGTATCATCTCGACCATTCACTTCAAGCCCGAAAAGAAGTTCGGGGTGGTCGTCAGCAAGATTCAAAGTGTCTGAATGAGTCATTGATCCAAAATACAGGGCTCTAGTGCCTATGTCAGGTTCGATGGCTAATTCTTTTAGTACCTGTGACCGATAACTGCCTCGTTTCACCAATTCTGTAAGTGGGATAGGGATTTTAATTTTGGCCAATTATGATTCTAGGCTAAAAGGCGCGGAAGTCCAGGTCTGGCTCGTCGACTTTGGTTGGTCCACCCTATTTTTCCACTCAGAAGGACTGGGAAGATCATCAGATGAAACCTCGGGTTGTGCTGATCTTTTCAATATGGTGACGTTTTTCTTCAATGGGGGTTCGGCTCTATTCTTCCGAGAAACTTTATCAGGAGTATTTTTAGTAGAAGGCTCAGGGGCTTTCTTGGATTCGACTGTCTTTTTTGTTTCTGTCATCTTTTCAGACGGGACCCCTTCTATCTTTCTGCTGCGCAGATTATATCGCCTGCGTCCCTCCAGAATAGCATTCTCGAGGAACTGTTGTGCGTCATCTTCGGTTTCCTCGCTTATCTTTGTTTGATTTAGCAGGAAGAGTTCCTGCTCTTCTTGAGTGAGGAAAATGGTCTCATTATCATGGATACCCATGAGGTTAATGTGAGTGTCCTCCAATTCTTCGATTATTTCCCCCCCATCATAAGCATAGTTTTCCTGTAGAGGAGGTCTCATTTGTTGATCTGGGCTTCTCTGGTCTCTTTGATCCCTTTACTCTCTTTGTCTGATTTGAGGAGGGTTTCTCCTGAAATTGGGGTTCTGAATCTGAGGAGCAGGTGTGTCGTCTCTCGGATGATTTCTGTCTGAAATACCCATTCTTTCTATCAATAATGCTAATGATCTGACTACAGTATCCATTTTGGAATCGTTGTTAGACATGGAAGGTTCGTCCTTGATCGTGACTCTCCTTTCAGATCTTTGACGTGCCCGTTTTGCCAACAGATTGGCCTCCACACTGATAGCAATCTTTTGCATATCTTCCAGGGTGGCAGCATCTCGTTCTCTTAATTGATAAGACATGTCAGCATCGAATCCATCAGGAAATTTAATTAATGCCAAACCCGGGGGAGGTTTGATTTCAGTTGGGATTGCATTATACAAGTTGTTAAAACGGGTACAGTAATCTTGGACAGATTCACCTTAATTTCTTTTTATGTTCTCGTACTCAGACAGTATTTGGAGGGGATTTTTCTTTACCCCCCATTTGTCAAGAAAACTTCTTTGGAAAGCGACAAGGTCAGGGATCGATGCGGCGGGTAACGCTTTGAACCATTTTTTGACCTCTCCTGTCAGACTCTGAGCGAAAAGTCTCATCTGAATGTCGACTTCGTCAACTTCTTGCAAATCCAAGTAGTCGTTCATTTTACCCACATGTTGTTGTGCGTTTAAAGGCCCAGTTGCATCAAACTGTGGAAGTCTAGTCTGGTAGTCTTGGGGCATGGCATGCAGTGGTGCGGCCAGCACCAAAGGAGCATAATGAGCTGCCATTATGGGTGGAGGAGGTGGTAAGATGGCCTGGATGGCAAGGGGGGTAGTGACTGAAGACGAGGGTGATGAAGGACTGTGTGGTGCAGAGGAATTGAACCGTAGCTTAGTAGTAGGAGACAAGACTTCGGGGGTTTGAGGTTGCAACACAGATGGGTCAAAAACGAGCTTAGACGCGAAGGTTTCGGACCGTGTTCTACCAAGGTTTCGTGGTGCAATAAGCTCAATATCAGCGTTTTGAAGGATCTCTAGTATTCCGGAAAAAGAAGGAGACCTGTGGAGAGGAGAATGACTCATTGAACAGGTAGCTGAGATCTTTCGTTTCAACAACTGCTCGAGATTATCTACCGCTGCTGATGGTTTTGGATCTGGATGAGATCGAGTGTGGACCTTCTTAGGAGCCAGAACTCTTTTTGGGTTTATATATATATATATTTTTTATTTTACTTTATGTTGAAAACAAGCTANTCTACCGCTGCTGAGGGTTTTGGATCTGGATGAGATCGAGTGTGGACCTTCTTAGGAGCCAGAACTCTTTTTGGGTTTATATATATATATATTTTTTATTTTACTTTATGTTGAAAACAAGCTAAAGAAGATTCCTACGTTGACGTCGCCTAGCTTCCAGGTGTTCCTGAGTAACTATGTCACGTTCAATGGCTGCCCATGAACGTTCGAGCTCTTCCCGGTTATTGGCAGTCTCGAGGATTAAATCAAAAAGATTCGACGTGATATGAGTTTGATTTGCTAGCCCGGGCTCAATATTAGGTTGTACTGCTGCAAGGACAGTCATAGAGGGTCAAAGGAACCAGGAAAGATACCGGAAGTAATATATACAGAGTTAGTCAACCTCTAAATATCACTTTCTTCTCAAAATCAATCTTCTTAAGGGAAGTCGTGGGATATCAATTTCAGTTCCTCCCCAGTGGAGTCGCCATTTATGTTATCACTCTGTAAATTTCTTAGAGGTTGAAAAGAAGAAATATACAAAGGTAACCTTAACCAACCGCTTTTAAAGCTGGGATCTAGCCCTTCCAGCTTCAGAGAGGGATCTCTCTATATAATTTAGCTTTGTTTTGAAAGATATTAGGCTAGGTAAAGGAACGAGTTTTGTTTTGTTGTAAAGGATTTTTAAAGTTGGTTGAGACAAATCACACATCCATTGGGCTATGGGGTCTGTACTTAATAAAATCTGAGACACAACCAGAAACGTTGAAGAAATCTTTCACAAGGTGAGATAACACCCTCACTGGATCTTTAATAATTAAAGTGATGGACTGAAGAAAAGACAAGGAAAATAACTCTAATTAACAAGCACTTAAGAATCTCTTAATTGAAACTATTTAGAAGAATAACATCAAAATCTCTAGAATCATAAACAGGGTATCAGAGATAAATCCTGCAACATAACGCTATTCGTAAAGATTAGTTATAGAAAAACAAGATGATAACAGAGCAAGGAAACATTTGACTAAGAAAATCACATCACCAGTGAAAAATGCGCAAGAATCCTGTAAAATGCCTCTTCTTTATTAATGGTGGATCTCTTCAAAAATGTTACAGCTTGATAGCAGTCGGGTGTGAAAATCAACAACCCTCAATACATTGGAAAATAAGTATTTATAAGTCAAAATACAAAGGTTCCTGTCATAATTGATCAAGACATGTCCATACTATTATTAGCATAACTAACTCAACTAATCAAAAACCGTTTGGTGATTCATCATAACTGTTTGCTGAACTTCTGGGTGGGCCGTTGGTGAGGTGCCTCCACAACCTCTACTGACAGGACAACTAACTGGAAATGACATCTCATCTACTAATCCAGTAGATCGTACAGCTCTTCCCATCGGATATGAGTTGGCACTGTCACTTTGAGCAACCTCCGATACACTTCGTCCATGTCTGTGTACTTAGCGAATGTAGGCTTGATGATGAAAATGTGCTTAATTTCATGCTGGATGTCAATATCCAACTACAGTGCCTCCATGAAGGATCTACCTGTGATACTCCCTTGTATCCCTGCGAACTTTGACCTGTCGTTAGATATTTCTGTCAGTATTTTCTTGTAGTCAGGGAGCGTCATCAATTTATCATTGATGACTTTCATACCAGGCAGGCCTTTCCTCTGCAGAGCATCTATTTTGTGGAAAAACCTTTGCACTCCTTGATCCATAACCTGGATTTTCTCCTCGAGCTGAAGCATGAGGCCCCTTTTGGTCAGAACTCGTTTCACCTCCAATATGGTTTCAGTCCTGTCCTCGATCTTCAATTCTTCTAATTCTTCCCTGGTTTTTGAATTAAGGAACCTTATGATTTCATTGGCTTGTACAGGCATATCTCTTAGCTCCGTTCTGATTTTTTCCACTGCCTGTTTGCTTCTCTCAAGCAATTCATTTTGTTCAAACATAATTTGAACCATAGGCCAGATTTCATTTATGGACATAGAAATATCAGTCCACACAAGTTCTTTAACCTCTGCCAAGGTTTTTCCTGCCATTGTCTGTTTCTGGAGCTGCTGCAACTCCTTCTTCATTTGTTCATTCACCTGTTTCTCTTTGGCTAGACTTATCTGGAAGGAAGCCTTTAGCTCCTGGAGATTTTCCATTTCTTTCTTGAGTCTACTGATTTCGGACTCTTGCAAACTCATTCTCTCCATAGACTTGGCTAGGTCTATGGTGCCTTCTGGTACCTGCTCTGTAGTTGCGGATGGAACTGCTGACACTGTCGTTGTGCTCAAACCTGCAATGGGGATAGCACTTAAGGTGATGCCCTCCATTGTCTTCGTCTGTTCTTTCTCCTTTAACAGTTTTTCCATCTCGGCCTCCATCTCCCTTAACTGCGCACTCTGCTCCATGAGTAATCTTAGCATCTCATCCTTTTCGCCTTCTCTTTCAGCTATTTCTTTCATCTGTGGATCCTCTGTTGGAGGGAGCGTTAGCTACTTTCTCAATGCGGCAATGTCAGCATTCTTCTTTTTAATCATTTCTTCGTAAGCCTTGTCATTCACCGGGTCGTAGCCGATCTTGAGGACCAGCTCCTCGAGAGTCTTTATCTTGTTGTCTTTCACAAAGGAAGACATCTTCTCTAGCTTCAGTTGGGTCTGGGCGTTGCTCAATGCTGTCTGATACTTTGCCGCAGAAGTTGCAACGCAGGCTAAAGTGTGGGAAATCATTTCCCCAGTTTGCTTATGCATATCCATTTGATCTTCCAGATGCACATCTTTAGCTTGGAATTCAAACGTGGTCCTCTTGTAATCAGATATAACCTTGGGATCCGTAACTAGTGCATGGAGGTATGCCATATGCATCCTACCCTTTTCTGTATCGAATGCCGAGAGTAGCCTGTGCTGAGCTGTGGATGACTGCTTCTGGAATTGTGCATAAGCACTGCTAGTGAGCGACTGGTTCCTCTTCTTGATCAAATCATATTTTTCAAAAATGCCCAGCTGGGGACCAGTCTTGCTTGGTGGAGTATCCAAGTGAGAATCCATGGACTTTACTGTTACTTCTTTAAGCTGACTAGAGCCAAAAGATGGAGTGAACTACTTGGCCCTAGTAGTGGTCACTGTGGTAGTCAACGTGGTAGCTTCTGCTATTGTGCCGGGCATTGAAATGGTCTTCAGCTTTTTGGAGTGAATTTGAAATTCCTCCATTGACACTTTTGTTACAGGAGGAGATGACTCCTGTCGGGGCCTCTTCTCCTTGACGGCCTGTGGCGTGGTAGCGAGAAGTGCACTTGTCGAGGGCCCCTGCTGTTCCATCCTGACAACAGGTTCTACACCCTCCAACGTATCGGGCTCCCATTCAGTCAGGTTGGCAAATCTTTCGATTTCGGGCCTGGGCTCGTGTGCATATGGGGTAGTCTTATTTCTAACTCTCATCTCAGAAATGATCCCATAAGGATCGTAATGCCAGGGGAAACTTGTCGGAAATTTCATTTCCCTCAATAGTTTGTCTGCTTCATCACCAGTGCCTCTATTATTGCAGATAAATGAATCTATCTGCCCTTTGAGCCGCAACTGTTGCTTCTTTTTAAAGGAAACAAAGTGAATATCATCAGAATTCATAATTTGTCTAATATATTCTAGTGCAAAAACTCTTACCGTTATATATCTCGGAAGCTTGTATGGTGCCAATTCGCACCCATAGACCCAGATTTCGGAGTGATTCTGGTACAAGTACCAGTCCCCTGTCTTCGCACTTTCTGAGAGATGCAGAACTCTCCAGACTTCATCATTTACTCGTGGCTCAGGCATGCCACTCATCATACTTACCACAGGGTGGTATAACTGGTCAATGAACTCTGCGAAATCATATTCGACCGAGTTTCGCTTTAGAAGGGACGTCCACACTGTGACCGGCTGTGGCTTCCCGTCGGAGTCCATCTTCTGCATGGAGAAGTTGAACCTGTCTGCTTGAAAGTACAAGAACATGTAGGCTAGAATGTATGAATACCTGAACATGCCCTCAGTGGTGAAATTCATGAATTGCTCATGGATGTTATTGGCCAAGAAAGTACTGTAATCAAATTGAGTGGTTGGTTGGTCATCATTTGAAAAGATGGATAGGAAACCCAGGATGGGTTCATCCACCCATTGATCAGAAAAGTATCCAAGTAGAGCACACACAGCCGAAATAATTTGATTCCCTTTGATGGAAAATATGGAAGAATGATATGGGGGACTGGTGGTCGGGATTGGAGAGGAAGGGGGAGAAAATAGCTCAAAAATCTGAGCTCTTTGCGGGAAAGTCATCTTCTGGTAGAGCTCAGTGAGGACTTCCAGGTTGAATGGGGTTACAGACTCCGGGTGGGTTATCTGCATCATTTGGTCAATATCCTCTGGGGTAATGAAGAAGAGCACGTCCCCAGAGGAGTAAATAATGGCTTTTTGTTCGGGGATGTAGTGAGCTTGGTACTTGAGTGCAAAATCTGGGAAATGGTGGACTTGGGGGAATAGATATAGGGGAAGATTGGACTCCCAGAGCCCAATCTCATCACTCTGGTCTAGGAAAAATTGTCGGAGCCATGATTGCAGATCAGAGAAATCAAAGCTGCATGTAGTGTCCGCTATTAAGCGGTCCTTGTCTACCAGAGGGATTTTATCAAGATCGACAGGAGGAGGAACGAACAGATTCTCTTCCTCTTCAGCTGGCCTCGTTTTAGATGCCATATCAGTGACARTACCTACAACAAACAACGTTAGAGGGGTCTACTAGTGGTGGAGGAAAACRATGGGGAAGCAATGGGAATATGATAGATTAGTTCTCTGGTGCGATGGATGATTTCTGGTGCGAGGGATGAATAATGAGTGAAAATGGGCACAACGATGTTTTTATTCAAAACTGGGTCAGTCGAACGCAGGAAAATCGTCAGCATGACAACGGGCATTTTATCCCGTCATTAATGTATAACGGGCCACTTGGGGTGATATGGTAGGTGAGGGTAGACAAAGTATACGGACGACTGACGTGGAGGTTTGTGATTGGGGGGTAAAGTTGTCAAAGGGGGATGTTCATGAGTGAAGGGTGTTATGGAGCTGACACCAGCGACTAGCAGTAGTAACGGGATGGGACTTAGACCCAGATGCGAGTGGTACAAGTGGGCTGAGTGGAGTGTGACATCTAGGGGCGACGGAGTGTCAGACAGCATGTGGTGGATGGGACTCGTGAACCAATAGGGTGACGACACCTGTAGCAGGGGGCCCATTGTGAGGAAGATCCATTTCCGGACCCCCCCCCCTTTGATTAAAGACAGAATACCAAGGGGGGTCCAGAAATCACCACGATCCGTTGATCTGCGCACTGGATTTCTGATCGCAGATCTCTTCTCACTGTTTAACACCAATATCGGACCCCCCCCCCCTCCATTAAAGGAAGAATGGAGGGGGGAGTCCGAAATCCACTGTGGATCATCGATTCAAGCACTCCGCTTAGAGCCGTTCAAATATGTGCCTGCATTATAACCAATATTGGACCCCCCTCTCCATTAAAGGCAGAATGGAGGGGGGGTTCTGAAATCCAATGTAGACCGTGGATTTGCACACTCCATTCTAGACCATCCAGATCTGCACAAAAGTTATCGATGAATTCGGACCCCCCCCCTTCGTTAAAGGCAGAACGGGCGGGGGG
>JASDQU010684375.1:2154-27153 GCA_032191745.1 Picea mariana | reverse complement strand
TTTAATAAATTTTTATTTTTAAATTTTAACTTGCTTCATTTTAGAGAGAGGACTGTAATTTTATTTTTGGGGAATGAAATTCAAATTATCAGCCATGAAAATAATTTTTTATGTAAATTTTATCATCTCATATTTCCAACAAATCCTCCTGGGAACAATTTTGATTCCTAGATATCAATATATGAGCTTGTGAAGTCGACGTACCAAGCCGATTTATCGGCACATCATAAAAATATTTCTGACTATTTTGTCAATTTATAAGAAATGTATGAACAATTTCAATCCTTGAAACCTATTCCATCATCTTCCTCACTGAATTACCTTTCCAACGAGGTAACATTTTTGAAAATCTGACTCTTGGATCTGAAGATATGGCCTCTGCAACATCAAGTCTTATCATTTGTCGAGAAATTTTCATGGGGTAATCCGGGCCCTTGATATTGTTGAAAAGTCAACAAGAAACACGTGTCTAATTTACTTTTCCCTTAAATAAATTGGACAATAAATATTAATCTATTATCTCATTTATAACTGAGTGATTTGGAGTTGTAACAGAACCATAAGTGTAGTTAAGTGAGTTAAGCTTAGTTGTACTAGTTGTAACTAAACTTGCACTAGCAAGAGTTTAATGAATTAAGTATTCATTAATTCACAATTAGTGAACTCACACGCAGTTGAAGATTCGCCATGGTTAACTATATACATGTCAGATCCATTCGAGACCCAGTTGAGATAACAGGTGAAAGGGATAGTTTGGCTATCAGTTGTGATTTAATCACACATGCAGTGGATATGCTTATGAGCATGTGAAAACTAGGCAATTCAAATTTGTGAGAATTCTAATTGCAAGGATTCGTGCAGAGGAGGCAAGCTGTTTGGACACAGGAATTGGCACATGTATTTGTTGATTTGTGTATGATAGTGTGAGATGATTGTATTGTATTGAGAGCTCTTGGATTAGAGTTTTGTATGAGATTGTTTCATGATTCATGATATACATAATATATGATAGTGGGGTTTTTAGCTTTACACTTCCCCGGTAAAAACTTTTGTGTTATGTGTTCTTTATATTTCACTTTGTGATTGTGGTTATGATCGTGGTTTAATTTTCCACAAGAATAATAGTAGAAGACATTATGTATTTAACAGTGGCATATAATTGTTAGATCAGGAGAATCATAGGAAATACTTAATTTGTATTGAAATTTCTACATGGTATTAGAGTCACGGAGGCCACGAAGTTACGGAAGTGAGGTGCAAAAATTGTTTTATTTTCGCAGGTCCCATCTCTAGCAAGGTGTGAACTTTAGTACTGTAGACTACACACAGTTCTCAAAGTAGAAATTCACGCACCCTACTCAAAGGAGGGGTGCGAACTTCCCTATGCATTCTTGCACGCTGCTCAAGGGAGAGGTGCGAACCTCTCTCACCCCACAGTGCATTACAGTGCGAACCTCCCAGTCAAGTTTGTAGGCTATACAAAGGTAGGGTGAGAACTTCCCTCAGGCTACTCACAGGTGGTGTGCAAACCTCCTAGGGAAAGAGGGATTGCAGCAGTTGAGTTTTGTAGTTGGATAACATTCGAATTTGCAGGATTTTCTTGGTGCGACAGTTGATTCAAGATCAAAATGTCTTTCAATGGCTTGAGGTTGGCATATCCACTTGAGGGAAACTCTAACTACATTGCTTGGAAGGACAGGATGGAAGTAGTACTCGAAGACAATGGCTTCAAGGATTACATTGACAAAGATGTTCCTAAGACGGATGCGACAGACACTACAAATCTTGATGCATGGAAAAAGAAAGTGGCAAAGGTGAGGAGGATTCTATTGGAGGGAGTACGAGACCACATTGTCTCAAATCTCCATGGGAAAACCACACCACATGCAATGTGAAAGGTTTTGACGAATCTGTTCCAGAACAGTAGCGACCATAGGAAATTGGCGCTCAAAGATAAACTCAGGAAGATCAAGATGGAGAAGGGCGACACCATTCCAAAATATCTCATGAAGTTTGTACAATGTCAGTATGATCTTGGAGGTGTGGGAATGACAGTCGTTGCTAATGATTTGGTAAGCTTGGTGCTCCTAGGACTTCCCAAGAGTTGGCACAGTTATCAAGACTCTGTCAATGGAAGGGAAAAATTGCCAGTTTGGGAATGACTATGGTCGGATCTAGTGCAAGAGGAGTTCAGGCAGAACACCAGAGATGGATCTTCATCAAAGTGTGATGATGAAGAGGATTGTGCTTTGACTACCAAGGCAAGGAAAGGGAAAGGGAAGAAATTTCATCCAAAATYTGAGTCTAAAGTCAAGAAGCTGGATTTGTCCAAAGTGAAGTGTTTTCACTGTCACGAACATGGGCATCTCGCTACTAACTATCTGCAGAAGAGGGAGAACAAGATGGTTGTTGGAGCTGCAACTGGTGAGGCTCTTGTCTCACAATTTGAACTTGACTTCGCTTTGATCGCATGCATGGCTTCAAGTGCATCAGGATCAGTGTGGTATTTGGATAGTGGCGCTTCCTTCCACATGACGGGAGATAAAGAGTCTTTCATTGACTTGGAGGAGAAAGATCTCAGAATGCGTATAGAGATGGGTGACGATGGATAATACAGTGAAACTGGTATTGGTACCATTACATTTCAGAGGGATTTAGGTAAACCATTTCAATTGAAAAATGTTATTCATGTTCTAGGTCTGAAGAAAAACCTGGTCTCAGTCGCAATGTTAGAGGACATAGGCTATGATGTTGTCTTTAGCATTGGAAAAGCCTACCTGTGACATAAAGAAATGGGTCAATTCAAGAAGATAGGGATTCAAGTTAAGAATCTCTACATGTTGGAGGTATATGGCTACAGTGCCATGATAGGCAAGGCAGAAAAAGTGGTGAGCCGAGATGAGGGAGAATTATGGCACAGGCGATTGGGCCATCTTCATCATGGAGCCTTGAAGATAATGCATCAAATATATACTGGGCTTCCATGGGGAACACTTTCTCAGTTAGATGAATGCAAGGGGTGCACCCTAGGGAAGTATGTAAATTCCATCTTTCATGAAAAGGAGAACCATGCTTCGGTAATCCTAGAGAGAATTCACATAGACATGTGTGGACCATTCTCAGTTTCTTCAACAACAAAACATAGGTATTATGTTATTTTTGTTGATGATTTTTCTCATAAATGTTGGATATTCTTCATGCAAAAGAAGGATCAAACATTCTCAAAGTTCTGTGAGTTTAAAGCGTTGGTGGAGAAAGAGTCAAGGAAGCAAGTGAAGGCTCTAAGGAGCGATAATGGTGGAGAATACATCTCTAACGAATTCAAAGACTTCTGCAACAGAGAAGGAATTCGAAGAGAACTCATAGCACCTCATAACCCACAACAAAATGGGGTCATGGAGAGAAAGAACAGAATGATCGTGGGTGCATCACGAGCGATGTTGCATGATAAGGGCCTACCAATGCATTTGTGGGAAGAAGCATGCAATAATGCGGTTTATGTGCAAAACTGTTGTCCTCATAGAGTACTTGGCATGAGTACACCTGAAGAAGCTTTTACTGGTATTAAACCTGATGTTTCTCATTTTAAAAATTTTGGCCCATCTGTTTATGTGCATGTGACCAAGGATGCCAGGAAGAAGCTAGAACCAACTATTGAAGTTGGGATATTTGTGGGGTACAAAGAAATGGCCCATAATTATCGTGTGTATTTGTTGAACAATAAGATGACTATTATGTGATGGGATATAAAATTCGATGAGGGGAAAGCCACATGGTTGTCGCTTGAGAGGGAGATAGACTTGCATGAAGAAGAGGAACTACTGGTTCCCAAAGATGAGTCTCAAGATGTGGATCAGCCACATGAAGAGGTTCATGGAGTGGAGGAAACCACTCAAGCAGAGCCATCCATTAGAAATGGTAGAAAGCACACCATGGAAGTTGACAAATTGAGACTAGATGTTGCACAGAATGTAGGAGCCCCTACTTCATAGCGCAGACAGAGACAATCTCCTGATCAATTTGTTGGATACATGGCTCTCATGAGAAAATGTATTGTGACTGAAACATATTCCTTTCAAGAAGCAGTGCAAAACCCCACTTGGGTTGATGCTATGGTAGAGGAGTATGACTCCATTGTCAAAACAGTGCATGGGAAATTGTCCCAAGACCGATTGACAAATCAGTGGTAGGTTCAAGATGGATCTACAAGGTAAAGAAAGATGTTGATGGGAGTGTGGAGAAATACAAGGCCAGGTTTGTGGCTTGAGGCTTCTCACAGATCGAGGGGATAGATTATGATGAGACCTTTGCACCTGTCGCAAGGTACTCTTCCATAAGATCCATCCTTTCACTCTCAATGCAGATGTTTTGGCATATTCATCAGATGGATGTAAAAACTATGTTCCTCAACGGGATCATTGAGGAAGAAGTGTACATTGAACAACCAGAAGGTTTTGAGACCTTTGAAAAAGAGTCACATGTGTGCAAACTCAAGAGAGAACTGTATGGGCTGAAGTAAGCACCCCATGCTTGGTACACTCAGATAGACAGCTATTTCAACGGATTGGGCTTCACCAAAAGTGAAGCGGATGCAAACCTATACCAAATTGTGGTGGAGGCTAATCTTTTAATTATTATGCTTTATGTTGATGATTTAATACTGACTAGTGATGAGCAGCTGATACACTCATGCAAGGATGACCTTGCAAAGGAGTTCGAGATGAAGGATTTGGGCCTTCTTCATTATTTCCTTGGTTTGGAAATATGGTAGCGAGATGGTGAAATTTTTGTGTCTCAAGGAAAGTATGCAAGAGAGATAATGGGTAAGTTTCACATGGAGGGCTGCAAACCCATGGATACTCCTCTTCCAGGAAACTGGAGGAAAGAGGATGCTACTTCTGGAGAAGTAGTGGATGCTATTGTCTATCAACAATTAGTGGGTTCACTAATGTATTTAGTGAACACGATACCGGACATTTGCTATGCATTTAACCAGCTAATTCAAGCGATGGTTAAGCCTACCAAACTCTTTTGGAAGGCGAGTAAGAATGTCCTGAGATATATGAAGGGCACATCTGAGTATGGATTATGGTACAGACAGATAGATGAGGTGAAGTTGCATGGCTTCACGGATGCAGATTGGGCAGGTAGCCCAACGGATAGAAAGAGCACATCAGGGGGGATCTTTAGTATTGGATCTATAGTTGTTTCTTGGTACAGCAGGAAACATAGATCTATGGCACTTAGTTCAGTGGAAGCGGAATACATGGCAGTGAGTCAAGATGCATGTGAGGCCATATGGATGAGAAATATCTTGGTTGGTTTGTTTGGTTCTCATTTAGATCCAACAGTGATTTATTGTGATAATCATAGTTGCATTAAGCTCTTGATTAATCATTTGTTTCATGACATATCTAAGCATATAGACATCTGGTATCATCATCTCAGAGATCGTGTGCAGTGGAATATCATGTTGCTTCAATACATTCCTACGGAAGATCAGGAGGCAAACATTCTGATGAAGGCGCTCACTAGGAGAAAATTCGAATATCATAGAGACAAGATTGGGGTGAAGGATAATCCCTTTCTTGTTGAGAGGGAGTGTTGAAAAGTCAACAATAAACATGTGTCTAATTTACTTTTCCCTTAAATAAATTTGACAATAAATATTAATCTATTATCTCATTTATAACTGAGTCATTTAGAGTTGTAACAGAACCATAAGTGTAGTTAAGTGAGTTAATCTCATTTGTACTTGTTGTAACTAAACTTGCACTAGTGAGAATTCAGTGAATTAAGTATTCATTAATTCACAATCAGTGAACTCACATGCAATTGAAGATTCTCCACAGTTAACTACATGCATGTCAGATCCATTAGAGACTCAATTGAGATAACAGGTGAAAGGGACAGTTTGGCTATCAGTTGAGATTTGATCACACATGTAGTGGATATGCTTATGAGCATGTGCAAACTAGGCAATTCAAATTTGTGAGAATTCTAATTGCAAGGATTTGTGCAGAGGAGGCAAGCTATTTGGACACAGGAATTGGCACATGTATTTGTTGATTTGTGTATGACAGTGTGAGATGATTGTATTGTACTGAGAGCTCTTGGATTAGAGTTTTGTATGATATTGTTTCATGATTCATGATATACATAATATATGATAGTGGGGTTTTTAGCTTTACGCTTTCCTAGTAAAAACTTATGTGTTATGTGTTCTTGATATTTCACTTTGTGATTGTGGTTGTGATCGTGGTTTAATTTTCCGCAAGAATAATAGTAGAAATGATTATGTATTTAACAGTGGCATATAATTGTTAGATCAGGAGAATCGCAGGAAATACTTAATTTGTATTGAAATTTCTACAGATATCAATTTCATCCTTCTCATTTCAAATTTTGACTTTTTATTTAAAATGTATATCCCACATGTATGGGAATATTGGATACTTTATGATATATATTAAAAAGTGTAATATACACTTAATGTGAAATAAGAGAATATTATGGAGACATGTAGCTCGACCCCTTAGAAAATTAATGAATTAATTACAATTTTGATTGCCCTGTCATCCTCCAATAGGTTCCCAATCATCATTCAGTCACTAACGAGCCAATGTGAGTAACATATGAGTCAGTATTCCAAATCATCCCCACATGTCATTATGTGATAATTCACTACAAGCTTCCACATGTCACCACCTAATTTGTGTTCACATGTCACACTTCCATTCATCACCATGTGTCATCCTCACATTGGTTAATAGAGCTGCCATGTGTCACCAATAGTTTGTAGTGTAGCTAGAGAGGTAGTGGGAGGCCTAGATGGCCCATAGTGCTAAAAATGGAGGTCTTTGAATGTGAGGTGGACTAGGTCCATTGTATTATTAAATAAGTCCCACTATGCTAGTTAGATATATTAGTATAAACATAATAAATGTAACAAGACTTAATAGAAGGTTCTAACTCTATAAGGTTCCTCATATAGAATGTTCATAGGTGGTTGGTAGCGCTATATAAAGGGGTTCGAGAAATGTAATGGAATGCCAAGAACAAGTATTGTATTTGGAGTGATGTCTCATTAGGATGTTTCCCCCTTGAAGAGTCAAGTGAATAGGAGAGGATCCCTTCCATAATATGATCCATTGTATGGTGTTTCCCTACCTCAAGGGTTTTGGTAATAATAAAGGATATTTTAAATATTGTTCTTGGTATCTCTTGTTGTGATTATATTTGTAGATATTTCATATTTAAAATTTGGTATCAGAGTAATTTTCTTGGTAGTAATTATGGGTTAATTTGTTTTCTGAGTATCAAAGAACTTTCTTCAGCCATAAAAAAGGGGTTATTTTTTTCTATTTTTCCATATTTTTTCAAGAAGAAAAATAAGGTTGTGACACTTTGGAAAATTATTTTATATTTTTGTTTATAATTTGTAGAAACTAGTTGGATGTCTGAGTTCCTCTCGAAAAAACAACCAATTAAAAAAAAATCGTTTGAAACGGAGTCTGAGAAGTGAAGTTATCGACATTTTAATATATGTAATTTTTCATGGTTTTTCGAGGACGACCACACAATTATTATGATATTTGTAGAATCTAGGGCCGAATTTTAATATATATATATATATATATATATATTTGAAACGGAGTCTGAGAAGTGAAGTTATCGACATTTTAATATATGTAATTTTTCATGGTTTTTCGAGGACGACCACACAATTATTATGATTTTTGTAGAATCTGGGGCCGAATTTTAATATATATATATATATATATATATACATATATATATATATATATATATATATATTTAAGTTCCTCTAATAATTTCACCCAACTTCAAAAAACAAATCATTTGAATCAGAGCTTCGGAAGTGAATATATCGCTGATTTAAAATAAACCATTTTTAGGGGTTTCTCATGATGGCAATGATACTGCAAAGTTCATAACTTGTCACATGGTGCTCAGATTGGTACCAAATCAGTGCCATTGGATACATTATTTTAATAGTTTTCTTTTTATATATTATATGTGGTGTTTCCAATGGCTACTCCCTTTCAAGACCTCATTAAACTTCAAAGGCAGTTAGAAGACATCCAGGCATGCATCACACTTTCAAGGCAAGAGAGGTATATTATGGACAAATATAATCAAGAAGCATCTTCTTGGTATGATTTTGAGGTCGATTGTGATGATTGGTATATGGAGAGTTTTCATTTCTTATATGAAAACCACTTTCATATTTTATTAGATGAATCTACTCCACCTTCTATAGAGAACATAAATGTAACCAATCAGGAGCCAATTATGACTACCAATGTCCAACCAATATATTCTATAGTGGTATGGTTCCTTCTAGATTCATTTTTTGGATCCTCTTATTTGGATCCACATGATAGGTGTCAGTATTTGGAGCATCATTTTCAATTGGTTATTGGGTTTCGATATTTTTTGCATGGAGTTCACATGAGCACTTGGACATGAGACCTTGGTTTACAATAGAAGTTGGACTACTTCAACATGGTGGCTTTAATTTATACATAGAACCTTAGATCTTGTTGGCCCTTGGTTATGGAAGAAAGTGAAGAACAAGGAGGAAAAGGGAAAAAGTGAACTTCACGGAAGACACACTGACTGATACTGGGTTGAAGTGAGAAAAAGAGTAGAAAAGATGGAGCGAATCCTGAGAAATAAAGTCGTTGGACAAGGAGATCGAGGATGATAGCTAATAAAGGAAGAAGGATTTTGGATGACTCAGAAAGAGGAAAAAACCACCATTAGATGCTTTGGAGCACCACGTGAGAAGGAAGGAAAGACAGGCTCGTGAAGCCCTAAAAAAATGGGTCAAGTTGACCTAGGGTTTTAGACACCTAAGGTTTTGGTATCTAGGGTTTTGGACACTTAGGTTTTGACCTAAGGCTATCAATGAGTGATTGTAATGTATAAATAGAGGTCTAAAGGGCCTAGGTTGGGTTGGTGTGTTTTGGGTTGGTACTTTTGGGTTGATGTGTTGTTACTATTATTGTTGAGTTGGTCGAGAGAAGAGTATTGTGAGAGAGAGAAGTGATGGATACAAGAGCCTTCTAGATTGCAAGATCTTCAACTGGGTGCAAAGATCAACCTTACAGCTGGGTGCGCAGGGAGGGGAGAGAAACATAGGAGAAGAGAAGATATTCTAGCTCAGAGCACAGATAAGAACTGTATGCTTTACATCAATATAATATAGCACAGTTATGTGGATGTAGCCCTAAAGAAAGTTTGAACCATGTATATCTTGTGTTGAATGTGTGATTTATGCTTTGATCTTTGTCATTGTTATACTTCTATTTCATTTCTAAGGTAGATCTGATAGATGCATGGAGTATATAAAACTAATAAGTGATATATGAATGTTGTGTTATTCCAGAGTTAGATCCACTTGATATTCCCCTTGGTTGTAGACATCTATGTCCTGCAACCCCCTCATATATGCTTTGGGTGAGACTGCATCTGCTTCACAAGTGTTGTCGAAAGGGCCAGTAGCTAAGGCTTGTTGGTGTGCTCTTGGAGATGAACCCTAGGTCTTCCCCTGTGCCAACAAATGGTTCCATTTTCAGGACCAAAATCTTCATGAGGGAATGTCAAGGAGGTTTCCATCGAAGACAAAAACTCAAAAGTGGATAGAGGATCAAGAGAAGGACTTCACTGAAGCCCAGAAAAACAACCGTAATCTTAGCACTGAGGATTGTCTAGAAAGATATATCTTCACTGATATACACAAGATATTCTTTGGACGGATCCATCAAGAGCTATATGAGTGGCTAGCTATATTAGCCGATACCCATCTCGAGATCTGATCTAGACTTCATGTGGTTTGGACGTCGAAGTTGATCAAGAAGGTCAAGGATGCTGATAACATTGTATCAGAAGCAGCAAATCATTGGTTTGATAGTACCATTGGAGGGTACATCACAGAGTTTGTTGTTGATAGGGTAGAGTCATACAACAAAGCTGAGAGATATTTATATAAGGGACCTAGAGGAAAATTTTTACAATTTTTGAAGCTGAGACTCAATATGTTGTTGCATGAGAAGAACATATTGAAGATACAATAGATTGTTTGAATCCAGAAAATCTAATGTTCAAGAAATCGGATAGCGACAACAACATCGAATCTGGACATACGTGTAGTGGGAAAGTGTTCAGAGAAGTTCACCTTCAGAACCTGTTCAAGAAAAACTACGTATAAGAGGGTTTCTATAGTGGAGAAGAAGAAGATCTGACGAACGAAGAACATTCAGAACCCACCGGGATAGAGGAAGAACAAGCTGAAGAACTTCACCGAGGAGAACCTGAAAAACTCAGAAACCATGCAGACCATCAAAGTAAGTACTATTATCCTTCCTATCATTTTAGTATTAAGAAACCAGAGTAAAACCAATCACCAGAGTGTCCAGAGAACTGTCCATAGTAGTCCACCACATATTCAGTCAGGAACCCTAGTAAGATCTATGGCAGATGAGATGAGACTCCCTATATTTAGGGGAGATGGATCTGAAGATCTCGATCACCATTGGTTCCTATGTGAATCTGTATGGAACATTAAGAATGTCACAGATGAATCTATCAAAAGAACCCAGTTCAACACTATGCTAAGGGATCACGCACTGAGCTGGTACATGAAGCTTGTCCAAGGACTTGCACAACCTAAGCCATTGAATCAGATCAAGAACTCAATGATTGTAGAATTCAAGAAACCTAAGTCAGAATCCCAATTTATCATAGAGATGAAAGAGATCAAGAATAAGGTAGTTGAACCTATGTGGGAATTCGATCAAATATTCAAAGCATTGACAGGCCGATTAACTTTCCAGATCCCAGATGAACAAAACAAAGAATGGTTCATTGCTTCCCTCCTACCACACATCAGAGTTCCCCTGATGCAACAAAATGTTGCTTCGCAAGATGAGGCATTGTAGATCACCATGAAGCTTGAAACAACCCTTATGGGAGAATCCAACTCAGGTATGAGTCAAATCCTAAGTCATCTAACTAGTTTGTCTCTGCAGGTCGAAGATATGAAGAAAGACAAGGGAAAACATAAAAGAGAAGATATATGGTGTGTTAGATGCAGATCAGAAGGTCATGACAAGGAACACTGCCCTCTATTCAATGAATACTTGGCTTCTGGAGCCCTGAGCCCCTTGAAGCAAGTCACCTTACCCTAGTGCGAGGTATGTAGAAACAAACATTGTACTGCTGAGTGTTATTATATGAAAAAGTATGTTCAGACACCTATGAATTTGTATTGTACATTATGTAAGTCTGTAGGGCATGATGATAGATATTTTAGGGCTTATGATCTCATGCATGAAAGGTCAAGATACATATATAATATCCAAGGCAAATTACAACAAGAAGGAAATTCTATGCAGTATAACTCTCCTGGGAGAGGAAACTTCAATCCTCGCGGTGGATTTAGAGGAAGAGAAAGAGGAGGAGGAATGGGTCGAGGATGAGGACAGATCATCTGTTATAACTGTGCACAACTAGGATAACTTGCAAGGTATTATCATAACCCCTATACAAATTGTAGATACTGCAACTCGTTTGACCATGTTATAGAAGATTGTCCTATGCTGCTAGCCAAGCTTCAGGAAAGACGAGGACCTCAACAGAACCTGCAAGTGCAATTGATCTATGTTGAACCTCGCAGATGAGACCCTAGAGTCATTGTTATAACCAGAGGAGGCACTGTTATAGGAGAAGACAGACTGACCCAAGGGAATATCACAGAAGATTCAGGAATCAGGAAAGCTGCAAAGAAGACCCAAGCCTTTGATGCAAAGAAAGAAAGACAAATGTTCGAGGAAGCTAGGAAAGAATTCAGAGGAAACCAAGGTTCTTCATCAAAGACAAGACCAGAAGTAAAAGAGTATTGAATGTCTCATGCATTTGATCAGTCTGCTTCACCAAGAGAAGGAAAAGAGGTAAGAAAGATCATGGAATTTTTACATACTTGTATTAAGTTGATTCAGGATGAAAGCATTGTACAAGAGTTACAAAATTTAATCAAAAAATATGAGATAGGAAAGATAGACCCCTTAATGAATTGAGAAGTACACCAAATTGGAAAGAAGAGAAGGAAAAATAAGGAATTACATCTGAATGCTCAAATGGAGAGTATGAGATAGACTATGTGGTCCTCGACCTAGGGTTGAAGGTCAATGTCATGACGAAGCAAACTTGGGCACTAATGGGAAAATCGAAGGTGAACTACTCCCCTATTAGGCTTCGCATGGCTAATTTGCAAGCTGTCAGCCCATTTGGATGATTGGAGCATGTCCCTATGGACATTGACAGAGTGAGTACCTTTCCATATTTTGAGGTAATTGAAATAGTTGACGACAACTACCCTTACCTAGCGCTGTTAGGAATTGATTGGGCCTTCAATAATTCCACTTTGGTTGATTTAAAGAAAAGGCATATGACATTTGAAAAATATGGCCTTAGGTTCATTGCACCTTTAGATCCAGATGAAGGTTAGTGATACACAGAGCCCATCAGAGAAGAAGACTACGCTTATGCACTAGAAAACATATACAAGCTAACTGCTAGACAACAGGATCACATTAATCCTACAGCCGATGGGAATTTAAGCTGGAGAAGCAAGAGCGCATGTTCATCAGATTCATAAGAAGCACTGGAGAACTAGCAGAATAAGATGTATGAAGTATCCATAAGAAGATGTGCTAGATTAACCAGAGAAGTTCATTGGATAGACACAACAGTGAGTAACCTACCCACATTTGATGGTTTGAACCCTTTAGAAGCCTTCCTATTAGATTTTGAAGCAAGTGTACCAACACAACAAAGGATTTTGGAAATGTATGGGGCCTTGAAATACAAACCAACAAGATGGTGGGGGACACATATAAACAATATTACATATTGGATACAGTGTCGTACCTTGATGACAGCGAGGTTCTCAGCACAGGTAGAATGTTGCGAAGTTTTCTATACAGGTCGAAGCTTCCAAAAGAACCATGCACGAAGTTGTGAAGAGGCATGGAGTGACATTCTGCAAGAACAGTGGGCACACAAATTCATCAACATGCTATACATGATACCTATCAACTAGTACCTTCAAGCAAAGTTGTGCCTCATCACTATGGATTGGGAAGGTATGACTCAAAATTTTACAACTACATTCCTGTTTGAAAGTCAATTTTCGTCGGTAGATCAAGCATTACAGATTGTGAGACAGAAAGTATTCGAGGAGGTAGCCAGCCTTCCCTTAGAACAGGAAGAAGAATGGATTGTGCCTCTCTAGAAACTGCAAGGCTATTACAACATTGAAGATGATGATCCGAGGAAAGTGTTATAACCCTATAATTTATAGAATCAATTGGTGATTAATATTTATTCTTTTAAGTGTGTTTGATTTGCAAATAATTTTCCATTCTATAAATGATTTGAAAAGAAAAGAAAATAAAGAGAAAAGAAAAAGAGAGAAAATAGGGCATAAAAGAAATTGAATAAAGCCCCATGCAATAAAAATGACTTGGCCCATACAGTTTAAACATGGCCAAGTCCGTTAAATTGATGTTCATAGGATTAGTGAATGAGCTTGGCTAAACTATTTAATCTTATCCAAGTAGATAGGTTAGCTAGTGAAATAAATTTGATCAAACAACCTAATCTTGGTCAAATAACCTTAGGCCATAGTAGTTTCTTAGTCCAAAAGTTTAAGTTGGGATAAATGTAATAGGTGAATAGGTTAGAGCATAGGTTAGTCAGTTTTGTTTCAATAAAAAATGCATGATGATTGATGTATATTCATATTTTTGATGTTTGGAAGTGTGTTGCCTAACCCCCATGGTGATAAATAGCAGGGAAAGCTGAGCGAAACCCACAAAAAGAACTAAGCCTAAGTCTCTGCTGCATATATGATTTCACACTTACTGATTAAAAAGTTCACATAGATCTACGACTGAGGTATTGGCACCTAGATCTACGGTCGAGAAGAAGTTTTGGACCCCCCCGACCGTTTTGCCTTTAACGGTGAGGGGGGTCCAGAATCGGAATTAACAAGTGTGTAGAGATCTTTGGTTATCCTGAAGGCACATAGATGGATGGTCTACAAGAGATTCTGGACACCCCCGACCGTTCTTCTTTTAACGACGAGGGGGGGGGTTCCGAAATGGAGTGGTTTTTCCTAGCGGGCCCCATCCCAACATGTCGCTAATCTATTGCATCGCATCTCTTCCCTTCTGACATACCGCCACCACCTCATGTTGTCACATATCAATATCCTCTACATCTATCTTATCGGTTCACCCATTACAGGTCATGTCTCTTTCTTCATTCCCCTAATCATCATCCTCCACGTCATTCAGGTACACACATCATGCATCTTTCTCCTACCTCTTCACGTTCCTAAGGATCCATTGGCAATTTATTATAGGCCACACACCTGTTAGCCTGATGACATGTCCCCCACACCCAATGGATACCCATTAACTCAAAAGTAACCCCTGTCCTGCCATTGACACACTTTTCACCCTCTCCGCACACCAGACAATTTATTCCCCTTCTCTGATCCAGCCATATACCTAGCCATAGCCATTACCCACTAATGTTTTTGTTTTAATTGTAGGTACCTTTCACATTCATGGCTCCAAAGTCCAAAAAATAAGAAGCCGAGGAAAATCCTTTCCTCCCACCTCCTGTTGATCTCGACAGGATCCCATTGGATGACAAGGATTATCTTATCTCAGAGACGAAGTGAAAATTTGATTTTGCAGAGTTGCAGTCATGGTTTAAAGACACCTTCTTGGATCAGAGCGATGAAATTGGGCTGTGGGAATCAAATCTTCCTCTATATATCTTTCCCCAAGTCCATCATTTCCCTGAATTTTCCCTCAAATTCCAGGCTTATTACCTCCTCGACCAGAGAGCCATAGTTTCATCATCAGGAGAGACCTTGTTCTTTATTAGGCCAGAGGCCATAGATCAGATGATGCAGATACCCAGGACCGAATCCGCCTCTCCTTTCAACCTTGAAATCCTAACGAAGTTGTATCAGAACTTGTCCTTTCCTCAAAGAGCCCAGATCTTCAAGCTTTTTCTCCCACTGGACGCTCAACTCCCCAAGAAAAACCCCCCGTATCATTCTTCCCTGTTCTCAGAAAGGGGGAAACAAATTATTCTATCGCTTTTCTGCCTGCTTGGCTACTTTTCAGACGAATGGGTGGATGAACCTATATTAGGTTTCCTGTCCATTTTTTCGTTAGAGGAACAGACCACCACCCAGTTTGACTATAGTTTTTTCTTAGCAAAAAAAATCCACAACTAGTTTTCAAAATTCGCCACAGAGGGCATGTTCTGGTATTCCTCAATACCGGCGTACATGTTCATATTTTTTCAAGAATAAAGGTTTTCTTTCCTGATGCAGAAAATGGACAAGGACAGGAAACCACAGGCAGTAACCCAATGGACTTCACTTCTCAGAAGAAACTCCACGGAGTTTAGTTTCAAACAACTCATTGATATGTTTTATCATCCGATGGTGAGCATCCTTGGTGGGAGACCAGAGCCAAGGATAAATGAAGAGGTCCAGAGAATCTTACATCACTTGGACCTTGCAAAGACAGGAGACTGGTTCCTATATCAAGACCACACAAAAATCAGAGTGTATGGATGTGAGTTGGCTCCATACAAATTACCCAAATATCTACATGTTTGGATATTTTCACTGGAGTATATTCGTCAGATGATATCCACTTTGTATCTCTGAAGAAAAAACAACAACTAAGGATTCAGGGGTAGATAGGACCTTTTATCTGCAATAGTCAATTTGTTGGAGAAGAGGCAAAAAAGATATTAATGGAAATGAAATTCAACACTAGTTTTATTTGCAAATATGATCCAAGTGGGATAATCGTGGAAATGAGAGCCAAAATCAAAAGCACTCAGTATGATCACACACTTAAACCAGAAATTGAGAAGTATGTAAATCAGACACAGTGGGAAGAGAACACCTTGGAAGACACTAAACAACATTCTTCCTTAGTACTGACTTCCCAGACTGTCACTCCACCAGTGCGAAAGGAAAAAACACCAAGGAAAGAAATTTCTCTTTCGGTCACCGAAGTATCAGCAGAGGAGTTTCAGTTATACATTAAAAAGCCTAAGACCATTGATACTATTCCCAGGTCTGTGGAAGAAGATATTCAACCTGCCAAAGAGGGTAAAGCAGGAGATACACCAATTCCTTCAGTTAGTTGTCAAACAATGTCTACTTATGTTACAAAGAAGCAGACTGATATAACTATGGCCACCCAAATTCCATAGGGATCCACAAAGCTGAACATCTTTGAAAAAAATGATATGATTAAGAAGAGAAACCAGACACTGAACAATAGCACTTATGCTTAGTTCTGGAAGCAGACTTCCACTGCCCAACACAGATTTTTATCAAGTTTCGACACGGAAAAAGGAAGAATGCATCTTGCATTTTTGCAGGCACAGGTACCTCAACCCAATGAAATTAGTAACTACAAAAGGTCAACCCTTGTGTTTGATGCAAAACAAGTTCATCCAGCTAACCATATGGATCTGCACATATAGACGGGTGAAATGGTTTTCTCCACTTAGGCCCATGCTTCCTCTACAACTTCAAAATTACAAGTATCTCTAAACAATGTTCAAACCCAATTGAAACTAGAAAAGATATCCTCTTTTGAAAAGGATAATAGGATAAAATGCCTAGAGGAATTGGTAGTCAAGATCGGGTATGATCCCTCGAATGTGAAAGGAACAAAGGAGTTGCTAAAGAATAAGAATGTTGATATAGCATCTCTGAGAAAAAAATTAAAATTGCCACCCACGGAGGATGAACAAGCTAAGGAGATTGCTGAGACACAAGGCGAAAAGGATGAAATTCTCAAGTTGATCATGGAGCAGAATGCACAGTTAAAAGAAATGAAAGCAGATTTGGAAAGGTTGGTAAAGGAGAAGGAACAATAAACACTGATGGAAGTCATTCCATTGAGTACACTTCCACTCACCGGAGTCAGCACAACTACTGTAGCAATAACCACCACAGCAGAAATTCCCTCAGCCACCCCATTGTCAGCTCTGGAAAATATAATAGAGCTTGAAAAATCCATGGAGGAGATGAACTTACAAGAAACGAAGATCAACAGACTGAAAAAGGAGGTTGAGAGTCTTCAGGAGCTCAAGACTTCTTACCAGACAAGCTTCTACACTAAGAAGCAAACATCAGATAACCTCAAATAGGAATTGCAGCAACTCCAAAAGAAAACAGTGGCAGGCAATACACTTGTTGAGGCCAAAGAAAATATTTGGATGGATATCTCCAAATCCATGAATGAAATATGGCCTATGGTACATATCATGTTTGAGCAGAATGAGCTAGTGATAAGAAGAAGGCAGGTTATTGACAAAATTAAAGGAGATTTGGGAGAAATGCCCTCTGGAGCCAATGAAATAATTAAATTCCTGAACTCAAAAACCAGAGAAGAACTAGAAGACTTGAATATCGAAGATAGGACATAAACTATTCTCTAAGTCAAGAGGGTTCTGACCAAAAAAGGATTGATGTTGCAATTGGAATAAAAAGTCCAGAACATGGACATTGGAGTTCAAAGGTTTTTCGGTAAGATCAAGGCTCTACAGAAAAAGGGTCTTCTTGGTCTAATGGTTCTTAATGACAAGTTGATGACCCTTCCAGACTACAATAATAAAATGGCTACAATGGCCAAGGATAGTTCCAAGTTCTTAGGGATACAAGGCACTATAACGGGCAAAGAGTTCCTGGAGACTTTGCTGCCAGACATCAGTATACAACACGAGATCAAATATATCCTCATCATCAAACCAACTTTTTCCAAATACACAGAAGTAGATGAAGTATACCATAGACTACTCAAAGTCACCATTTCCATTCAGCTAAGATGGGAAGAACTTTGTAATTTGATCGAGTAGGAAATGAGGTGTGCAAGCTGAGTCAGCAGACAGATTAGTCCAAGTCACTTAGGTGACTCACCAATGGCCTTCCACAGATTCAGCATGAAGAATTCGATAGATCATCAGCAGTTACCTAGATTTTTGTATTATGTTATTCAGTTAGTTAGTTTCAGTTCTCGCCATGTCCCAATCATCAATGACAAGGTCGTTTGTAATTTTGATTATAAATACTTCAAACTTTGAAGTAATAGGGGTTGATCTTTACGCTCTATAAGCTGTAAGCACTGTAAATTTATCAAGAGAGCTTCCAGTAATACAAAGAGATGTTCCATGGGATTCCCACGTGTTATTTATTGGTGATGTTTACTCTTCTGTGTTAAAAGTTTATCCCTCTCAGTTATCATATTTTTTTCTTAATCTGACTATTTAAAAGTAGCGAATGTTGCAGGATTTATTCACATATACCATGTTTCCAACTTTTGAATATGTAAATGTTTATCTTCTGATGTTACAGTAAATAAATTCTTAATTGTTTCTCTGCTTTAATTGATATCCTCATCTTTTCTGCTATCCATAACTTTACTACTAAAGAACCCAGTAAATATATTATCTTTCCCTGTGAAAGATATCTCTGAGTTTTTTTGTTTGACCCCTATCTTTATAAGACAGACCCCATAGCCCAATGTAAGCGTAAACCCCTTTTCATCCATTTATATAAAGCAAAACAACACAATCTTTTTCTATTTAACTAGACTAATATCTAAAAACCAAAACATAGCTAAATCAAATAGAGAGATCCCTCTCTAGAACTGGAAGGACTAGATCCTAGTTTCGAAGTGGTTGGATAAAGTTACCTCTGATAAGTTTCTTCTACCTTGACAAGCTCTGGGTATTTACAGAGCGATAACATAGTGGCAACCATACTGGGGAGGAACTAAAACAAACTTTCCACCCCTTGATTTCTTCCCCCTAGATAAACAAAACTTTATTTCTGAAAGAATCACAAACCCTAAATATTATCTAGAAATAATGTTCAGAGGTTGTTAAAGTTTGTTTATAATAGTTAAAATCTCCAAAAAGTAAAATAAAATCAACAATTCTGGCTCCCAAAAGAATTTCTACCATATCTCATCCTGACCCAGAACATGCAATTGCAACAGATAATCCCGAAAGATTACTCAAGAAGAAAAATACTGCAGAGATTTTAAAGAGTAACAACCCACTTCTAAGGTCCCTTTCCATCCTAGAGAAGTTAGTCATTCTTTAAGGTCATGAAACTGCTATTTCCTCTCAACCAAGTCTTTTCAAGACAAAATTTGACAGTTTTGTTAGTAAAACGGTCTTAGATGAAACCGTCTCTCATCCCAGGACCCTTGAAATACTCTCTCCCAGAGCTGAAGTTGATCAACGTTTGCACCCCAAGACTGATAAGCTTGAAGACCTAGTTGCAAATCTTGGTTCAAGCCTTAGACAAGCTCCATCTTCAATAGCTCGTCGAAGTTCCTATTTTAACCATTGTTGCAGTTTCCATTAAACCTAATCCAAGTCACTATATTCCTCCAATCCCTTCATCTTCTATAGCTTCATTCACTACCTCTCTTGTCACACAGGTTATGGTTCAGTCTTCTCCACCAATCATGGTAGCAAGATATGCTCCATTGGTGTTGGTTGCTCCTTTACATGACATGCCTCAAGATTATCGAACCAGACTCCCTTAGTTTGATAGTACTGGTCCCCTAAATGCACAACAACATGTTGAAAAAATGAACGATTATTTTTACCTACAGGAAGTAGATGAAACTGACATGTAGATGAGATTATTCGCACAAAGTCTGACTGGAGAATTTAAAAAGTGGTTCAAAACCTTATAGGCTACTACCATAACTGACATTGTTGTCTTTCATTGATATTTCCTTGACAGGTGGGAGATAAAGAAAAATCCTCTCTAGATTCTATCAGAATATGAAAACATCAGACGAAATCCAGGAGAGACAGTGCAAGATTACTGCACTCATTTCAACAATCTATACAATGCAATCCCCGTTTCCATCAAACCACCACAAGGTTTGGATTTATTAAAATTCCTTGATGGTTTTGATGCTAACATGTCATATAAGTTGAGAGAAAGAAACACAATGACTCTGGAATACATGAAAAGAAGTGTCGTCAGTGTGGAAGCAAATCTTTTGGCCAGAAGGGCCAGGTAGAGAATAGAAAAGAGGGTCACCATCAAAGAAGAACCTTATGCTTCCTCATCTGATGCCAAATTAGATTCTCTCGCCAGATCTATGGATAAAATGATGGAGAGACTCACCATAAATGAAAAAAACCCACCTAGGGAGAACCAAGCTGTCCCTCAGATCAGAAACCCAAACTTCAGAAGAAATCCACCTAAAATCAGGTAGAGAGATCCTATATATCAAAGGGAACAGAGAGGACCTAATGAGAAGATTAGAATGCCTCTCCAGAAGAATTATGACAATGATGGAGAGGAATTAATTGAGGAATTTGATGACACTCATATAAACCTAATGGGTGATCATGATCACAGTCATGGATCCATTTTTCTCACCCAGGAAGAGCACAAAATCTTTCTCCTTTTACAAATAGATATAAATGAAGAAGCTGAGAAAGAATAATAAAAAGACTTTGAGAATGCTATAATGGAGGTTCACAGGTAGTATAACTTGAGGAGAAAGAAGGAAAACGAGAACTCTCCGAAGAAGGCTGTTGAAACCAAGAAAATATTAGAAAACTCTTGCGCAAAAAACTCCAAACATTCTTAAAAGAGCAAGTCAGACCGAAGATCCATCAATCATTCAAGCAAGTGCACCTGTCCACAGATCTTATGCTGATAAATTAGAAGTACAGACCTTAAACAAAACCACTACTCCTTTCATCCTTGAAGGGGAACTAGCTAAACTAAATATTCCCATTCCCCTCTCCGAGCTGATGAACAAGAATGCTTACAGGTCTCAGGTGATAAAAGATTTGAGCATCAAACCCGATATAGGTACCAAATCTTTGAATGTTGGATTTGTACATCACTCTAACACATTAAACCTTGTCGATGATCAACCCAAGCTCCTGTTTGGTCCTGAAGTTGACGGTCAAAATGATAATGGTGTCATGGCCCCTTTTTACATTAGCCTAAACATCCACGATTTGATATTACACAATGCTATGTTGGATTCTGGGGCCTCCCACAACCTAATTCCCAAAGCCGTGATGGAAAAGTTGGGACTCGAGGTCTCCATACCCTACAAATATTTGCATCTTTCGACTCCAACAAAGTCAAATGTATAGGCCTGATTAAGGACTTATGCATCACCTTGGCTCAAATCCCAACGAAAAGTATGGCGATGGATATCGTCGTTGCAGATATCCCCCCCAAGTATGGTATGTTGTTGTCAAGATCTTGGGGAGCTAAATTGAGAGGAACCTTGCAGCTAGATATGTCTTACACCACCATTCTAGTTTTCGGACAACAGAGAAGACTATACAGGGAAACACTGAAGAAGTATATGGTCAGCAACCAGGAAAATCCATACAATTACCCACTATACTCCACAAACTCTGATATGGAATCTTGTATTCTATACAATGATGGTGAATTTGAAGAACAAATCGCACAACTAGAAGATGATACACTCGATCCGAAGGATGATAAAGAAGTTGTGGAAGTAAGAAATCCCATGATTGAAGAGAATGAGGAGTTGCCAACATATTTCTGGAGCATGGACTTTGATGGTTTTGTGAGTAATGAAAGAGTTGGAGCCAAAGTTTTGTTGTATAACCATAGGTCAAAGTACTTCGAGAATCATTCCTACAAACTGAACTTCCAATGTACTAGCAACATAGCCGAGTATGAGGCTTTGATTCTCAGCCTAAAATTATTGAAGAAAGTTGGTGCCAAGAAGGTAATGGTAAGGGGTGATTATGAATTGATTATCAAGAAAATCAAAGGTGAGTATGCACAAAAACACCCCAGACTTAGATCCTATAGGAATTTTTTTTTAGATGCTCTTCAATGCTTTACTAAGATTGACTTGCAGGTAATGCCTAGGGGACAAAATATACTTGCAGATGGGATGGCTACATCGACAGCTTCCTGTAAAATTCCTTTTTGTCCCACTCGCAAGTACACAGTGGAGGTGAGGTGCAGACCAACCATTCCTGACAACATCAGATATTGGCAGGTATTTGGAAATGACAATCAGATCAAAGAGTTTCTACAATGTAAGAATGATTTCGAATGTACAACATAGATTTAGAAAATGACGATGAATTTGTAAATAAAGTTGTTTTTGAGAATGGTAGTGTAAATAAAATAGATGCTGAAGAATTTAATGAAAATGATGTAGATTTTTATATTCTTCAGTTGAAAAATAATGTGCTACCTAGAGGTTTAGTTCCATTGGAAGACTTGTTTGATTTTAATGATGTTGCCAAAAAACCAAAAATTGAAGCTAGTGGTAAGGAGGTCGAAGAATGTAACATAGTGTTATAACCTTAAATTGTACTATTCATGCTTACTTGGTATCAGGCCAACTCATTGCCCTTCATTGCCAAAGCCATGCTGAACAGAATCTTTAAAAACCTCTCAAATTAGGTAACCTGCGCCCTAACCTATTATTGGGCGCGTTGGAACGCTGGCAGGCCTTCTACTGCATGCATTGGAATGCTGGCTGGTCCATTACAGCCCGCATTTACCTAACAAAGAAAAAAATCAGGAAAGTTGCCAATGGAACGAAAAGATTTTGGTCAGTTAACTGGAACTCCCCGCCATGCATGGTCGAGAGTTCGTCTAAAACCCTAGCTTCTTCTAGCCTATAAAAGAAGGGGTAGGGGTACTATTCAAAGGAGGAAAAATCATAGCAAAGAAACTATGCCCAATTGCCAAATCCGTTTTGTCCCAACCCTTTAGCCTTTCCTCAAGATTTAGGAGAATTCAAGCAAAGAAGTTGGAAGACAAAGAAAAGGAGGAGCCCAGGATCAAGATCAAGGAACGGTGGCCGGTCTCTATAATCATTGTAAGTTGATTCATCTTGAGATTAATAAAAAGATACTTTTCCCATCCCAAATGCACAAGTATTATGTGTTTTATTTGATTTATGCTTAATCTCTAACCCACTAGTAGAACAATAGCATGCATGCGTAGTGTTTTGTCTTGATTGCAGGATTGTCTTTGGAAGGAGCAGCAAAAGCGAGGAGATAAGGCACAATGGACGATCTACACCAATCGTCGATCAAAAGGTTAGTTGATTCTTTCCATGTTTGTATGTGAAAAAGGGTTTTAGGTTTGGGGTAGAAGGTTAAAAGTAATTTCTTAAGGGTCATGATCTGCATGCAAGTTTAAGCCCTAGCTTGTTAGTCCGTAGGGTATAATTTCCCAACAACAGAATTGGCGACTCCACCGGGGAGATTTTACTCTTAGGGTTTTCGGATTTCATTGAGTTTTTTGGGTAGTTTAAAGGAGTAGATTCTCTGTTTCTTTGTTTGTTTTGTTTTCTGTTAGGTCAAAGCTAGCAGGGAACTTGGTGATCAATACTAGTTTTTCCTTGACTATGGCTTGGCATTTCTTATCAGGACACTCAGAGGTACACGTGGCCTGTTGAAGGCCTGCACGCGTGTAACCCGCGCCCTAACCTTATGTAGCCCGCGTTTGAACGCTTGCTGCAAAGGTTTCAGTAGCGCGTAGGGCTCAGGAAGCTTGAGAGGCAGTCTTCTCTTCCCTATCAGAAGTTTACCTTCTCAGGGGGCTTTCTGGATCCTGTCTAGGTCTTGCTGGTTTACTGTCTTGTTTTCAGTTTGCCTTATTGTATTGGTTATTCTTTGTATTTGTTTTCTTTTTGCAAATTTTCCTTTTCTATTAAAGTAGAAGCATCCAAGCCTTTTAGAGACCCTGGTTGTCAATACCAGAGGCCTTTTTCAGGTCTAGGCTGCCTGTGTGTTGTTTTGTCTCAGTTTTTATACAGACCCGCAGCCTGTTTAAGTCTAGCCCGTGGGTACCCGCATGCTGTTATAGCTCAACACGCGTGCTGTATCAGTGACAGTCGCGGGCTTGATTGGTAGCTTTTCAGCTTGGGTGGGGCAGTCATCCCCTCCTCTGGTGAGAAGAGCTCCTCTCAGGGGTTTAGAGTCTGGGGCTACACAGTCAGCAGGTTAGGGCATATTATCCTTAGCCTGTGTGTTTAGTTGATGTTTTGATAGAAAAGACAAATAGAAAAAAAAAATTGTGTTATGGTTTTTAGACAAGTGTTAGAATCAGTACTTTCTTGATTGTTTTTTCGCATCTTTGCTCTGATTCTTTTGCGATCTGCGCTTTAAGCCAGAAATTTATTTTGTTTTCTTGGTTTTATGCTTGTCGTAATTTTCCCTTTATTGCTTCATTTTGCAATTAAATAAAAAAAAAATCTCTTGTTTCATTTTCTTCTTGGTTTGAAGATTGTGTTGTTGCATCAGTAGCTAGGAGGAAGTCTTTTTCATAAGTTTTTTGCACTACATTTAGAGTATAAGTAGCTCGCAGATTTGAGTGAAATTACTTGGTGTTGGCTGCATGAAATCTTAGGAACTTTGAAAAGAAAAGAAGTCTTTCCTGTTGAAAAGTTGCTGGTTTTTGCATTGTTTGTAAAAGTTTTTGTTTCCAAGCATTTCTTGTTCATTTTTATTTGAGTCTTTACACACCATCAGTTTCACCATCATACCTTGTGACTTAAAAATCCCATTAAAAGCAACGCTAATTAAAAATGACTAGACTTTTTGTTTGTAGGGTACATACAGTAGCTCAGGACTAGGGCCTTGGAATAGGTTGGAGTGTAAAATCTCCAAGGCCACTCAAACCAAACATTGGAGTCTGTCAATAGGGAGTGTAGAAGTCCAGTTACAGAAAGTTATCCGGGACCCCCCTCTAACACAGGGGCTAAACATGAGGTCGTGTAAAGAAAGGTAGCAGAGATAACCCCTCCGAAGCTGGACCGAGCATTGTGGAGAACACATATCGAGGATTTGTCAAGG
>JASDQU010684374.1:94579-105955 GCA_032191745.1 Picea mariana | reverse complement strand
AAACTGAGAAGTTATAAACCCTTCCTTCCGAAACTGAATAGCAAACAACTAAGGATACCCCTTTCAAAGCCAGCGAACGAAGAAATAAAACGGAGATCATTTCGAAGGAAAATTTTCCATCAGGGTTTAGGGTAACTTTGGAAAACAGTACAGAAGAAGTCGAGAGCATTATTTCTATAAAAAACAACTTGCAAGTAATGCATTTGGAGACAAATACTTACCAGGGGCAAGGGCTGCGCCAACTGTTACAACTCGGAGCAACTACCATGGCAATACTCCGTGCCACCCTGTTTTTTTTTTATAGAACCGCCTCACAGAACTCTACAATGACATTTGAGAAACCACTTCAACCCTAATCGACATCTTGTCAACCGTGGAGTAAATGAGGAGGGCACGAAGGGCAGGTGTCCATGTGACAATGTCAACGATAGTAGGCCATATGGATTAAAGGGCCAGTAGTTTCACTGGAACTCGCAAGCCACTTTCAATGAAATTTATGGAGTCTTAACTGCTAGAGAGAGAATCATACTACCCACTGAATGCGTATTATGAATAAGAGTAAAAGCCCTTGTCTTTCCTCGGGTTTAGCACGAATCAATAGTCTAGTCCTAGTGATGAAGTATCCATTCAACCTATGGAGGTAAGTAACTAATTCACAAACCAACTCTGGTCCTAAGGACATTAAGTTTGATCGCGACATAGTAATAAAAACTGTCTTGATGAATCATATGGTGGGTAAAACCAATTGAAGTCGCCTGGGTTCAACTATAATTAGAGATCCATGCACACAAATGGTAGGAGTCGTATCTTTTATTTAGGAGATCATAGTGGGAGTGTAAGGATTTGTTTTTTCTCATATAATCCATTATATCATGGGGTAAAAGAATTTGAAACCAAGAGGGAACTCTTTTGGTAGGTAGAACTTAGGAACTTCCCCTTTAGGGAATCCTTTTTACGAATAGAATTTTTGAACCAATCCTATAATAAGTGTATACATTCTGTTATGAAAAGGAAACAACGAATAAAACAATTTTTTTTTTATGTGTGATAATTGAGGTTTATTACAATGACTATGGTTGACTTCAATAGACTTTCACCATGGTTCACTATGGTTGACCTTCAATAACTGACGTAGTGCCCCTACCTCAGCAGGGTTCTACTGACCTCCTGGTCTCTGGATCGATCTACTTCCAAGCCAAAATGGCTCTTCGGGCTCCTACTGGAACCCCTTGAGTCGAATCCACAGGTCCCCTTTCTCCTCCTGGCACAGGCCTTGAGAAAACCTGCGCACGCGCCTCTTCCTCGACACTCTTCTCTGTTCTGAAATCAACGCACTTCGGCCTTTCACATTTTGGGACTTCGGGACTCCTGTATGCAAGTCCTCCAATTTCTTGTCTCCCCAACTCCTGGTTGTCGAAACATCGAAAAGGACTTATCCTCTGTATTGGCCCTTAGCCTCCGTCTATGTGACCATGTCCTGTGACCACGCACTTTATGCCAAAGCGCTTATCAGCATTTTGCGATTCACGGAATCGCGATGCAAGCGATCCTCCCAATCTTCTATCCTCTGAAATGCCGAAACCCAAAATAGGTTCTAACTCCATGGATCCTCTCTTAAGCCGCTGTCCATACGATCGGTCCCGTGATCTGGCGTTATTCCTCCAATCGCTTTTCGGGAATTTGCGATTCAAGATTTCGTGAATCCAACTGCAATGTTCCTTGGCCTTTCAATCTCCCGGGTCTCGAAATACCGAAGCACTACCCGTGACCACGGTCCACCTTTCGAGATTTTGCAATTCGCGATTTCACAAATTCAGCTACGATGATTCTAGGTCCTTCAGTCTTCCGAACCCCAAAATGTCGATTCTCCCCTGGATAATAACTGGTTTAGATCTGCCTGAATGGACGATCCTTGTTCAATCACGTTCCCTCCTTTCACGATTTCAGGAGCTGGGACTTCTTATCTTGTGACTCCTTCCTCCTCAATCTCCCGGTACTTGAATTCCTGGTAGACTTTGATCTTTGACACTTTTTCTCCCCAAATGGACAGTCTTGATTCTTTCGAGACTTCACAGGTTGCAAAGTCGAAGGACTCCTTTTCCTTCTACTGAGATGAGGTTTAAACCTCACGCACCTTCTCTAGATCTGATGGCTCACGGACCTCAGTTCTAGATCTGACGGTTTAGATCCTCCCTCTTGTTCTTTGATCTAGCGGCTCTCAGGCCACTGTGCTCTAGATCTAATTGTCTGGATTCCTTCACGATTTCGCGAACCGAAAGTTTGCGATGCAAGTGATCCCAAAATACCTTGCTACTCCAAGTCCCGAACTCCAAAATGCCGAAATTCAACTGTGTGATTTCAAGATTTCGTGAACCGAAAGTTCACAATGCAAGTGATTTCACACCTCTGTCCACTCCAAACCCCAAAATCCGAAATGTAGAGATTCAATACCTGATCCAATGGTTGTCGGGATTTCTGCACTTCTCTATGAAGTGTCCTCGACGTCCATTTCCGCTACTCTCTTGCACACACCTCCCGGAGGTTAAACTCTGAGCGCTTTCCTCTGGATCCGATGGTTATCGGTTCACTGCATGAGATCTGATGACAGTTGTAGCTCCCTCCTGAGCTTTGTGCTTCTTCCTTTTCCTTGGAAGATCTTAGACGCTTCAAAGGCCCCAACCTTCGCTTTCTTTGTGAACCCCATGACCTTGGGTCTTGCTTGCATTCTAGAAAACATTGTTCCTCCTGAGCTTTGTTTTCTTTGAAACCTCAAAGGGTTTCTCTCGACCTCTACACTCCTTGTTGGGTACTTGCACACAACTGTGTTATTCTTCTTGAGCTTCAGAACTCAGATCTCTAAGGGACTCAACCCTTGCCTTCTCCCTCAAATGGAGATGGGTGCCCTCTTGGCAACCTCCTGCTCAAGCACTCCTTTCTAAGCAAACAGAGTATTCAACAACTCTGTAAGTGTCTTCTCTTCGATACTTCTCCTCTCTGAACTCGAAAGAGTTTCTTCTCTGCACACTTGCACTAACTCAATGCCCACCTAGAAGAGTTCTCCAGAGTCCTCAATGACTCTGTCTTTTTCTGAACTCAAAATAGAGTTCTTCTGTGCACTTTGTGCACTTACTCAATGCCCGTGTGGTAGAGCTTCCACATAACCTTCAATAGTTATGTTTTCTGGTCGAACTCGAAACAGATTTCTTTCCCTAATGCACCTTTTGCATTCACTCAATGCCCGCATGGCAGAGCTTCTACAGAACTTTCAGTAGTTATGTCTTCTTCTGAACTCAAAATAGAGTTCTTTCTTATGCACTCCTTGCACTTATGTTGCTGAAGGTCCAATTATCTCCTTCTTAAGCTTTCCTGAGGTGGTCTCACCTCTACCAATGCACACCTTGCGGACTTTGTGCACTCCTTGCACCTGGAAACTCCAAGACAGGAAGAAATCAAAATTCTGCAATTACTTCACCAGTTATGCATTCAAAACAAGAAATGCATAAAAACAAGTAAACACACATAGACAGTTCACGGTAGGAAAACCTTCTCTTCTATTAATTTGTATGTTTGTACAAAATGTTTACAATGGCTGGACTGTAACAAGTCTGAACTCTTTTCCTAAGACATTTCTACTTGAGATCCCTCCTCCTCTCCTAACTCTCTATCTGAGTCTCTAATTCTCTACTCTCTAAAATTCCTAATTACAAAGAGGGCTCTTTCACGAGATTATCCTCTGCCTCACCATCTCTTAGCCATCGCTCTCATAGAGCGGCTCTCTACGGTTACATTACACAAAAGGAGTGTCCAGGTCTGACTACGACCTAGGCTTGTTGTAGGTAACCATTAACAAAAACCTCAACCACTACCTGAAAAAATATGTGGCTTGGAATTAAGAGCCTTACAACACGAATCCCCAATTGGGATCTGATTTAAAAATTTTGAAAAATGAGAGGTCTTTGCCTCTCTCCCTCATGTATATGCACACTAAATGTACTAGCTAGATGGCACTTAGGCTGTGCTGAAGTGATGTTCTTGCATCGTACTCCTCAGCTGGAAAAATCATGATCTCCTGATCATGAGCTCCTCTGCATCTCTGTTGAAATCCACCTGGATCCCAAACTGCCTTTTGGAGATGTCCATCTGCTCCTCTGGTTTGTTGTTACTATTGCTACTGCTTTGCTTCTCTTGTAGACTCCCTTCTACTCAGCTTCTCATTTCTGGCAGTCTCTGCTGCTAAATTCAACATCAACCTTCTAATCTCTTCTATCACCTCGTCCAGATGCTCCCATGGTTGGTTCTCTGTATGCAACCTCCTTTGCTACAATTCTCTTATCTCAGTGGGTAGATCATCGTGATCCCCCCTATTGTTTTCCTCTTTTGTGGCACTAGCTAGCCACGATGCTGCAGACTCCAGCCTTGCAGTCTCATATTAAACTGTTGTTCAACTTCTTCCTGTGGCAGTTCTGCTATTGCCATTTCTTTGTGTGTTGGCTCAAGTCCAACTTCTTCGAGCTGCTTCCCAGGCTAGTATGCTCCTCCACCTTCTACTGCATGCCTTGGCACTACAGTCATCATTTGTTCATCTCCATGGTTAAAAATTCTGAGTGATTCCTTGGAATGCTCCTCTGCTAGTATTTGCATGACTGTCTGCTCATGATATTCATCTACTGGCTTTGGATGGTTCAACCAATCCTCCAACATCTCGAACTCCATCTCCCTTGGAGTGAGCATATTGTTTGTATGCTCCTCTTCTGTTGGGGAAAACATCAGTGTCTGCTCCACTTCTTCCTCCGTGAAAGTCTCTGTTGGCTTTCCTCCTTCTGTTGTTGTTTCTGCAATGCATCTTCTGGCTTCAACTGGGCTACTTTGTAGGAATACCTAAATTCCTCTAATGATCAGAATGTTCTCATGATATTCTTCTTTCAGCACTCCTTTCTGAACTGAACTCTCCTCTGAGTTCATGAGACTTTCACATAGCCTCATCTGTACCCCCTTGCCCACCTGGCATCCTGGAAATTTCCTACTGCCCACCTGGCAGTCTATGAGACCGACTGGTCCCATCTCCATCAACACTCCTTGCTGATCTGAACTCACTCTTGAGCTCATTTTCTCCACCTTTCCCACCTGTTAGTATGGGAGTTCTATGCTGCCCACTTGGCAGTCTATGAGATCTTCAGCCAATCTCATACCAATACCCTCCTGTCAATATGAATTTCCCCTGCTATCCTCCTCACAGTCTACGAGATCCTCCAATGATCTCATCTCATTGCCCACATGGCAATTGGAAAATTCATCCCTGCCCTCCTAACAGTTTATGAGATTTGAAACTGATCTCTCTTCCTCATCACTGAGGGTTTCTCCAACTTTTGGCTCACAGATGCAAACCAACTCTATGTTACTGAGGTTTTCAGCATACCTCAACCACTTCTTCAACAACCTTTGCTATATTTTTTCCATCAACTCCTTGACTGCCCACTTCACCTTTGTTTTCATGGGCCATTCATATACCCAACGTGCTTCTGCATTCTACTGCACCCACAGTGTCAGCTCTTCCACCCTTGCTCTTATCTCAATGAGTTCTTTATCCATCTCTACTCTGCTCATCTGCTAGTGGTCTCCTCTTCCACTACGCTCATGGCCTTCAGTAGCCATTTCTTTGTTCCTGTCTTCTCTCTTCCATTGAGAGTATCTTCATGTCCTCCTACATATCACTTGGTTTTCTACTGATTGCCGCACACCTTGCAACAATCACCACAGAGCTCTAACACTCTACTTCTTTCACCTGCTGCATTCAGATGAATCTCTGCTTCTGATTCCACCTATTGTCATCATAATTTCTCCCACCATCTCTTCTTTGTCTGTTGTCTGCAGACAAGTAACGACCTCCTCTCTTTCTCTTTCACATGAAATCTATAGACGAAAGTATCATCTCTGATACCACATGATGCAGTGCCCCTACCTCAGCAGGGTTCTACTGACCTCCCAGTCTCTGGATCGATCTACTTTCGAGCCGAAATGACTCTTCACGCTCCTGCTGGAACCCCTTGAGTTGAATCCATAGGTCCCCTTTTTCCTCCTAGCATAGGCCTTGAGAAAACCTACGCGTGTGCCTCTTCTTCGGCGCTCTTCAATGTTCTGCAATCAACGCACTTTGGCCTTTCGCATTTTAGGACTTCGGGACTCTTGTATGCGAGTCCTCCAATTTCTTGTCTCCCCAACTCCCAGTTGCCAAAACGCCAAAAAGGACTTAGCCTCTATATTGGCATTTAGCCTCCATCTATGTGACCATGTCTTGTGACCACGCGCTTTACGCCAAAGCGCTTATCGACTTTTCACGATTCGAGGAATTGCAATGCAAGAGATCCTCCCTATCTTATGTCCTCCGAAATGTCGAAACCCAAAATAGGGTCTAACTCCACGGCTCCTCTCTTAAGACGCTGTCCATACGACCGGTCTCGTGATCTGGCGCTATTCCCCTGAGTGATTTTTGGCACTTCGCGATTCGGTATTTCGTGACTCCAGCTCCAACGTTACTTGGCCTTTCAATCTCCCGAGTCTCGAAATGTTGAAGTACTACCCGTGACCATGGTCCACCTTTGAGGATTTCGTGATTTGCAATTTCGTGAATATAACTGCGATGATTCTAGGTCCCTCAGTCTTCTAGACCCCGAAATGCCAATTCTCCCCTGGACAATCAATGGTCCAGATATGCCCGAATGGATGATCCTTGTTCAATCGCGATCCCTCCTTTCTCGATTTCAGGAGCTGGGACCTCTTGTCTTGTGAATCCTTCCTCCTCGATCTCCTGATACTTGAATTCCCAGTAGACTTTGATCTTTGACACATGTCCTCCCCAAATGGATGGTCCCGATGCTTTCGGGACTTCACGGGTTGCGAAGTCGAAGGACTCCTTTTCCTTCTGCTAAGATGAGGTTTAAACCTCGCGCACCTCCTTTGGATCTGACAGCTCACGAACCTCAGTGCTAGATCTATTGGTTCAGATCCTTCCTCTTGTTCTTTGATCCAGTGGCTCTCAGGCCACTGTGCTCCAGATCCATCAGTCTGGATTCCTTCAAAATTTCACAAACCGGAAGTTCGCGATGCAAGTGATCCCAAAATCCCTTGCTACTTCAAGTCCCAAACTCTGAAATTTTGAAATTCAACTGCGTGATTTCGGGATTTCGTGAACCAGAAGTTCGTGATGAAAGTAGTTCAACACCTTCGTCCGCTCCAAACCCTGAGCTCTGAAATGCTGAGATTCAACGCATGATGTGACGGTTTTTGGGATTTTGGCACTCCTCTATGAAGTGTCTCCACAGTCTGTTTCTGCTGCTTTCCTGCGTACACCTCCCAGAGGTTAAACTCCGTGTGCTTTCCTCTGAATCCGACGGTTGTCGGTTCTCTGCACGAGATCTGACAGCAGCTGTAGATCCCTCTTGAGCTTTGCACTTCTTCCTTTTCCTTGGAAGATCTCAGATGCTTCAAAGGCCCCGACCTTTACTTTCTCTGCGAACACCGTGACCTTCGGTCTTGCCTGCGTTCTAGAAAATGTTGTTCCTCTTGAGCTTTGTTTTCTCTGAAACATCAAAGGGTTTCTCTTGACCTCTGCACTCCTTGCAAGGTACTTGCACACAACTGTGTTATCCATCCTGAGCTTTAGAACTCAGAACTCTAAGGGACTCAACCCTTGCCTTCAACCTCAAATGGAGATGGGTGCCCTCTTGGAAACCTCCTGCTGAAGCACTCCTTGCTGAGCAAACAGAGTATTCAGTAAATCTCTAAGTGTCTTCTATAAGAGTTCCTTCTATGCACGCTTGCACTAACTCAATGCCTGCCTGGCAGAGTTCTCCAAAGTCCTCAGTGACTCTATCTTCTTATGAACTCAAAATAGAGTTCTTTTGTGCACTCTGTGCACTTACTCAATGCCCACCTAGCAGAGCTTCCACAGAACCAACAATAGTTCTATTTTCTGGTCAAAATCAAAATAGAGTTCTTTTCCCAATGCACCCTATGCATTCGCTCAATGCCCCTCTGGAAGAGCTTCTACAGAAATTTCAGTACTTCTGTCTTCTTCTGAACTCAAAATAGAGTTGTTTCTTCTACACTCCTTGCACTTCTGTTGGTGAAGGTCCAATGCTCTCCCTCTCGAGATTTCTTGAGGTGGTCTCACCTGTGTCAACACACACCTTGTGGACTCTGTGCACTCCTTGCACCTGGAAACTCTAAGATAGGAAGAAATTTAACTTCTGCAATTACTTCACCAATTATGCATTCAAAACAAGAAATTCATAAAAACAAGTAAACACACACAGACAATTGACAATAGGAAAAACTGCTCTTCTATTAATCTGTATGTCTGTACCAAATGTTTACAATGGATGGACTGTAACAATTCTCAACTCTTTTCCTGAGACCTCTCTACCTGAGATCCCTCATCCTCTCCTAACTCTCTATCTGAGTCTATAATTCTCTACTCTCTAAACTTCCTAATTACAAAGAGGGCTCTCTCACGAGCTTATCCTCCACCTCACCATATTTTAGCCATCGCTCTCACAGAGCATCTCTCTACGGCTACATTACACAAAAGGAGTGTCCGGTCCTAACTACGACCTGGGCTTGTTACAGGTAACCATTAACGGAAACCTCAGCCACTACCTGAAAAAAGTTGCGGCTTGGCATTAAGATCCTTACAACACGAATCCCCAAATGGGATCTGATTTAAAAATTTTGAAAAACTAGAGGGCTTTGCCTCTCTCCCTCATGTATGCACAATGAATGTGCTGGCTAGCTGGCGCTTAGGCTGAGCTGGAGTTATGCTCTTGCATCACTAACCTTGACCATGTTTGACAATGGTTAACTGACAATTGTTTCACATAGATGACCATGGTTGGCCATGACCATGGTGGTCGTGACCATAGTTGACCATGACTATGGATGACATTAATACATTAATGTATATTGTAATGTGTTAATTTACTAATATATTACTAAATTATTAATACATTAAAACATTAATAAAGTATTGATAGACTAATAAAATAAGACAAATTGATAAAATAGTAATACATTATTAAAGTATTAATACATTAACTATACATTATTACATTAATGTAATGTATAAATTAAAGTATTAATTTACATTAATGTATAATGTAACTTATTAATTAATATATACATTAATAATGTAATGTATTAAATACTTAATAAATTATTAATTAATACATTATTAATTAATACATTGCTAAAGTATTAATACAGTAATAAAATAATACATAAATAATACATTAATAAAGTATTAATACCTTAATAAATACATTATTAAAGTAGTAATACATTAATAAATTAATAATACATTAATTGACAATGACCATGGTTCACAATGGTTCACCATGGCCATGGTTTCTAATGGTTGACTATGACAATGACCATGGACATGGTTAAGTTTGGTAGACATGTTGCACATATGTTTTCTTTGATGTCAAAGTGGTCATGGACATGGTCAGTTATAGTGCAATAACAAACATAAGAAGTACGTGGAAGGATTGAAGGACCAAAGGATCAATGGCGCATAGAAGGGCTAATGGTGCAGAAGAAAATATGCAGGGTGATTTGAACCAGTGCGACAAATAGTGCAGAGGAGTGTGTCGAGATGAAACTAGTGTGACAGAATGGAATATGATAGATTGGGTGGAAGATTGTGCAGAAGAAACTTTGTAGGAACCTTAAGTGAGTGTAACAAATGGCACGGTAGAATGTAACTAAATAAATCTTGTGTGACAAGCAACAGAGTGGAATGTGACGAGATGAACAAAGCGACTCGGTGAGTGCACTATAGGGCAAGTGCAACGAGATGAAGGCACTCCAGGGCAAGTGTGATAGGATGAAGACTTGTGACTTGAGGTTTCGGCTCCTATTCTATCTATGCAGTAGATTCTCTATAGACTAGAATGTGAGTTGATGCATCATTCATGAAGAGATTCTTCGATAAGACTAAGTCTTGTTGTTGGAGATGAGATGGAGCTCATTTGTAGGAATATTTGGTCTATTTGATTTAGTCAAAGAATGTCCAGTTGTAACTAGATTTTGATCTGGTCAAGATTTTTCCACAATGTAACTATCATGCGTTCACTTACTTTATTTACACAGAAGTGTAACTGAAAGAAGTGTGTTCTCGTCAAAATGTGTCCATGATGTAGAAGTGTAACTCACAAGAGTTTGATCTCGTCAAAATATGTTCACAATGTAATTGTTATGTGTCCACATATAGGAAGAGGAACTCAGACAAAAACATTATAATTAGCATGTGCTTTGTTTGATTAATGCGTGGATGAAAGGAGAAGAAAAAGGATTTTTAATTGTTTAAAGAAATTGAACTGGAGACTTATAAGATAAATTTTCATAGAGAAAAGTTCATTTCTATAAAAATATTTCTTAAACTGATTTTAGGGTGGAAGGGTGGTGCTACAATGAGTTGAAGCTCATAGAGGATTGGTGTTCTCATTATCTATGATAGGTTGGTGCCTAAGAGGATTAGTGTACCTCATTGTTTGTGATAGTTTGGTGCATGCGAGGATTGGTGTCTTCATTTGCGACAGGTTGGTGCCTGAGAGGATTGGTGTCCTCATTATCTGCAATAAGTTGCTTCCTGAGAGGATTGGTGTCCTCATTATTTGTGACAGGTTTGTACCTGAGAGGATTAGTTTCCTCATTTGCGATAGGTTGGTGCCTAAGAGGATTGGTGTCCTCATTTGCGATAGGTGGGTGCTTTTCAAGTTGAATAATTGTAAATTGTAAGTTGGTGCTTGCAGAAGAACATAAAGAAAGATGATTTGTCGTTTTCTCTCACATTGGGTTTCCACATAAAATTTCTAGTGTAATGTGTTTTTTGTGTTCTACATGTACTGCTAATTAAGTAAGCACTTCTAAGAAACTTTAATTTGTTGCAAAGGAAAGAAAATTAGGAAATATGATGCAATATTGATTCACCCCCCTCTCAGTATTGTTGTAAGCTATAATATTCAGTATCAAAGCGCAGGTACATTAAATAACAGTCTAATACTTGGAAGGAAGATCACACAGAAAGTATGTCAAGTCAATATTATTTTTATTCTTTAACCATACCTGTTATATTCAATGGAACAAATTTTTCATTTTAGAAAATCAAAATGAAGACCTACTCGATTTCTCTTGGTATAGAAATATGACAGATTGTGGTAGATGGTTATAAAATCCCAACTACTCTTCCAACTCATGAAGTTGGTAAGAAAAATTTCTATAGTAATGCAAGAGATATGAATGCCATCCAAGTAGGACTTGCAAAAACATAATTTTTCAAAGTAATGCAATTGGAATCCGTAAATAAAATATGGGACAAAC
>JASDQU010684374.1:53406-72639 GCA_032191745.1 Picea mariana | reverse complement strand
TTGATATGATTAATAATATCTCCAACACTTCTAATGAACAAGTCAAAGGGGAAAAAGAGAAGAGTCTTGACCAAGCCACCATTGCTAAAGATTTAGTTCCCAAGCCAACTTAGGAAGAAATCAAAAGAAGGATTAGAGAAAAAGATTGGGTCACATACCAATGAAGGGGTAAACAACATCAATCACAACCTCAAAATCCACAAATCCAACAACCCCAAAGTGCACCTAGTCCACAATCTCAAGGTACTCAAGATCCCCAACCCCAAGTCCACAATTTGGCACGCTTTTCTGCGAGACACGTGTCCTAGAATCGTGACACGAATTTATGTGGTGTCGGATACGATTTAAGTTCATGTCCCATACACATGACACATCGCTGCATCGAATCCGACACGTGTCAGGTCGAATCGTGTCGGATTCGACAGACACGAGACACGAAGGGGGTTTAGGACGTGTCATGTGACTTAGAATACATATCAGTAACAAAAGGCTCTAAATGGCCTCTAGAGTCCAAAAAACATGCTACAAGCTACTGGTCTACTGCATAATACATAGTACATATCATTGATCAACATGATCATGTTGATTATTATGATTCTCAAATCTTGATAGTTATTGCCTTATGATTAATAACAAGATACACTCTCATACAACAGTTATCATAGAATAACTATACACTGAAAATCTCAACTATAATACTGCAGCATAAATGACAAGATCTAGAAATATTAACCATGCACAATAAACACAAGAACTGTAATATTCCCAAGGACGAGCCATGTTGTAATCATGTTTATGAATTGTAAATCATGTTTTGTAGGCTGGTGAGCCGAGTATTGATAAGTTGGTAGGCTTATGTGTTTATTAGGCCGGAGAGCCTAAGTTGTAAAGGCCAGGAGCCTGTTTTTGTATATGTAATATGCATAACATTAATAAAGATTAAACATCGCTGTGTACAGATTGACCATGAAGAAAGAGTGATGAGGGACTAAGCTTCCACAAGGTGGGTAAGGGAAAAGAAGCTGAAAGGTTGGAAAGAGAGGCTAAGTGTTGAGCCTAGGGGCTTAAGTCCTTAGGAATAATAATTTATTATTATTCCAAAAGCTATGTAAAATGTATGTTTTTTTTTATCCTAAGTTCCTGGAAGGGGGAACGTGTGCAAAAGGGAACACATGCTGATGGAGCACATGCAACCTCATGGGCGACATGTGTTAGCCCAGGCACATGCAATTTAACCGAAGAATTGAGCTGAGATGGGGGTTTGTTCTCCATTCTGTCGTTCATTGTTTGAACTGAGGGATCTCTGCGTCTGAGCTCTGTAAGCCTCACACAGCTGTGAAACCCGAAGCCTGTGATGTTTTATTGAGAAGTTGATACATCCTCTGCCCAAACTGTTGAGTCTATGTTCGACCTCTGCGCGAATTGCTTGTCTCGCATCCTGAAACTGGTGTTACCTGAACCGTGTTATGTCTTAGTGACCTGTTGTCGTTTCCTGTTTCCACACCCTGTTTTCCTGTTGTTGTTGTCACCTACGAATTAACCCAAGTTGTTGCCGTTGCTGTCATCCTGAACTTGCGGGAATTGATTTGGAAACTAGTGGAAGAACCATGCTGTCAGGCCCATGGTAGAAGAGGCAGGCTGTCAGACCTGTGAGAAACTCTCTCTAGGTGAGGGAGTCTGCTGGGGAAGTGGTTTTCTTCCAAAGAGAGTCCAACACCAGCTACGAAGCTCTGAGAATTCCTGATCCGGCCTGTTGCCGAGGCCCAGAGGGGAGGTGAAGCACCGATGGACTGTGCTTGTGAAGGTGTATACTCCCGGGTAGAACATGCATGTGGGGAATGAGAGTTCGTGAGTAGTGGGCGTAAGAAGGCTCCTGGAGAGAATCCTTCCGGTTGCTCTGTGCAGTTTTCCTGTAACCTCAACCTAGTCTAGGATTCCCTTACCTTGCGTAGAGCTTAGTCCCAGCTTGGGGGTGACCCACTGCTGAGCGTGATGAACAATGTGGTCTAAGGCTGGGAGGTTCGTGGAAGGTCTGCACGTGGTTGGTGGAGTTACTACAGTTTCAAAGATAAATATATGCATGTGTTTAAATTCAATTAAAATGCATGTATGTGATGCTTGCAATATTATCATGTATTCCGTTGCAGTGATATTACTGTTGATTCCATTAATTCTGTATGTTAGCAGTAATTATATGTTTACTCTGTTAAGCCATTTAACTTCATTTAAGTGCATACTACATAAGTATGAGAATGTTTTTGCGTAGTAGCGTTGCCCGACAAGTGGGTTGATGGTCGGGGACGTTACAAGAACACAACACAAGAGTTTATCCTGGGAAACCCAACCTTGGGAAAAAACCCAACAACCTTTCTATAGAAGAATTCAGTCCAAGATATTACCAGTACATCACCATCAATAGCCAAAATACTATACAAAGAAGATCCTTCCCAACACTAGCATCACCAAGTCCTAGTCCCTCAATAAGATGACCAAGAGCAACCAAGAATATCCTTCCCAAGTGTGGCACTCTCATCAAGATACAAGAAACCCAGAAATAGCAAAATTACCAAAACTGCAGCTGCAACTGCCTTGTGCGCACTGCAGAAGGAGTTGTTTGACTGTCCAAATGAAATGACCCAGTCCTGTATTTATACTAATCTGGGTGCCTATTTGGAGTCGACTTCTTATTCTGGGTCTTCAAATTACTTTATTATTTTCTATCTTTTACTGGTGTGGCCGACTTCTCTTCATGGGTCTTCAATATCTTCATGGGGCTTCTATAATGGTGTATATGGGTCTTCTTGTACTAATTTCTTGTGGAGAATGACTTGCCCGAAGTTGCAAATCTTTAGCACTCCCTCTCAATGAAGGAGGCATTCGCCATACTTGGATTTCTTTTGTCATAGAAAGATTGTCTTCATGAGCCATGTTGATGATCAATATCCATACAACTGTGTCTAGCACCTCGGGTCTCAATGAAGACCACACCTGGACCATTCGCTTTCACAAGTACACCCTTGTGAGTGAATGTCATCACAGGTAAACCTCTGTGAGTGAATCTGCCATTCTTCGTTGGTTAAACCACTAATCCTGGGAGAGTGACGTCCGATGCTATCTGACACTGTTACAACAATTTTTGTCTGACCCCATGCAACTTTCTTGGATGGCCTTTCCATTTCCCTATGTAGACTTGAAGTCCCTTTTTGTACCTTCCAGAGCCAAAAAAACACATTTTTCCACATATACGTGCCTTGTCAGTTGTACAACAAGCGTATACGTAGGTTGCTCCACTACAAATCGCATACATCGGGTCTGCTGCTCAAAATTAAAAATAATGTCGGGTTTCCATGCCATGTCACGAAATCCATGATCCTTGACCTTCCATATACTGGAAACGCTCTGACTCGGCTCTTCAGTTCCATTTGAAGGCTATAAATTGAGCCATATCCAAGCCTTCAAGAGAATTCAACATTTTCAACTTTGAGAGGAAAGACACTGGAGAAATTTCACTTCATATTGAGTCTGCATCCCTTTGTCCTTGAAAGTCTGACCTCCTTGTTCAGCCTCCAAGCTCTTCCTTCTTTGTGATGGAGAACCTCATTGACTCTTTTATATGAGCTTGCCTTTGGTGGAGGATTGAAGTGGTGGAGGCACAACTGGAGGGACTTAGTTTCTCGGTTCCGATATGTGTCGTTACAAAAGTTTGTCACCTATGCACTTCTACTGATTATTTTAATAGAAATTCTCTTTTCTCGTCCAATTGATATCTTGCAAATATTTCAATTACTATTCCATGGGCGTATTTGTCATGCATTTTAATGGATTATGCTAATCTATATGCTAACATTATATATTATCGCCATATGCTTGCGTATCTTGGTTGTTGAGTACAAGTTGCAGGTATAAAGCTTTGAGTTGTGTGCTCAACAGTGGTCTTCATCGAACGTTCAAACTAGGTAGGCTCTTGGCCTTGTCTTGTTAGCATTTCATTTATATAACATATTTTGGATTAGAATGATTTTTGTGTGTCATTTCGTCTGTTGTGGTTTACCCCATGCCAGTGAGAGATTTTCCTAGTAACAAACACGTGGAAGCACCTCAAGCACCTCGAGTTCACATGTAAACCCCTGTAAGTAAGGACTACGCCTGGGCCACAGGTACACCCCTGTGAATATTTGTCCGATGCTACAAATCATCAACACTCCCTCTTAGCGGGGAAGACGTTCTGCATCATGCATCATACTTGGCCACTCATCACAATAAATCTTCATGAATGAGCTCATCATTCTCCCAAGGTCACACAGACCTATCTGGGTCACACAAACTTATCCTAGATCACACAGACCCATGCTGGGAGAATGGCTTTGGGGTCACACAGACCCATCTGATTCTATTAGAATGTCAACAATCTGCTCGTTTGTGTGCTGGAATCTGACTGCTCCATATGCACCATGTCTCAGATGAAGTCCTGCGAGAAGCCTTCGAAACTACACTGTTTCACGACTCGCGTCACTAGTTGCGATATACTCTGCCTCTGTTGTATTGAGTGCTTCAAAAGTCTGCTTCCTGCTAAGACACGAAGCATGGCTAATCTGATGCAACACCCACTGGTGCTCTTTCTGTCTACTGCACTTTCTGCCTGGTCAGAATCTGTATATCTCTATAGCTTCACTCCATCATCTGAGACATATCATGTCCAATTGTACCACACAGGTACATGCTTTGCTGCAACCCAATGGTAGTGTCTTGGCTCTACCATAAATTGGATCAAGGTGCAAAGCAATTATCCATCTTGGTGTTAACCAGGTACATCAAGGATCCAATAAACTGCCTATACATCGTGGGATCCACCAAATCTGAATCTGAAGTAGAATCACTAAACTTCTTCATATTTGTTATCATAGGTGTAGTCATGGACTTGCAGTCTATCATATCGAATCTCATAAGTATCCTCTGAATGAGGAAGATATCATCTGATCTTGTCACACCTCTAATCCCAAGAGTACATCTGGCCAGGATCCTCCATATTGAACTCTAAGGCCAACTCCCTCTATCATTGAAGTAAGTCCTGTTGTCCAGTCTGCCTCACCGACCGCTCCCTCTATGACTGAGAAAAAATCCATAACCAATCCTCTTGAATGGATGCCTCCTCTGTCACTGTAGAAAGATCTATTGAAACAAGTGTATCCACCCAGGAGATCCCACATCTCCTTGAAGCCTCCTCAAATCATGACACCTATTTGTTAGTCCTGGAAGATGTCTCTCTCTCACCTGGATCCGAGGGGGAACTCCCTCTGAATAATTGGCTCTCCATATGAGCCAATTGACTCTCTATGAGACCAGGTTCACTTTGAGTCTGCATCATTCTTGGTTAAAACCAAGCTCATCAAGTATCCATTGATCCTGGAGTACCGTGCTCCCTCTGAAACATGACTCCCTATGAGTCTGTATAATCTCTGGAACCATCTGGCCCCTCTGTATCTACCAATCTCCTCTGAAGTTTGATCTCTAATGAAATGTCATGGGAGGTTTCTCCTCCCTACTGGATCCTAAGGGCTGACTCCCTCTGAACTCTAGCTCCCTTTGAGCTGGTACTTGGTGGGGCCACTTACCTCACCACTGGTGGAGCCACATGCTCCTGCTCATAACTGGAAGGTTTGGAATCAATGATGTGACTCAATGTAACTCTAGAATATTTGAGGTAGATTGATCTCCCTAAAAGTATCACGGGGAGTTGCATGCCATACTGCATCCTGCAAGGTATCATGAAACCATGCTGGCCTCTTCCTAGTCACTGCAACATCTCTAGGTAGATCCACTGACTCGACTAGCTCTATTGACTTTTCCTGATGATCTAAAGAGTGAACAACTAGACTAGAGGGATCTATATGTTCATCTTCAAAGCCTTCTTCTCTTAACAATCAATCTCCATGTGAAACTCTCTATATCCCACAAAAGTATATTTCTTTCCAGAAGGTTCTAACTTCGTCCTCTTCACCTTCGGTGCATGGATGTATAGAGTCATGTACACAACTCTATGTCTAGATAGTCTGCTAAATGTCTCAAACTAGAAACCATCTAATATGTTGCCTCCTGCAACCGTCACTATAGCTCCCTCTCAGAGCTACCACCCGTGACCCGCTCGGAACAAGTGCAATAACAAGGGAAAATAGTAGACAAGAACAATATTCTTATGAATAGGAAATAGAAACAAGAACAACAAAAAATAGGAACGAGAACAATCGTCACTATAGCTCTTTCTCATAGCTATCACTTGTGACCTGCCTGGAACAAGAACAAGAATAAGAAACAAAGAACAAGAACAACACTTCTCTATTGTTGCTACCAGTCATTACTTCGTGGTAACCTGTCTGGAACAAAACAAGAACATCTCCATGGTAACCTCCATGGAATTTACAAGGTAACTTGCCCGGGACAAAGACAACAACCAAGAACATCTCCTAGAGGAGATCAATTCTATCTTGCAAACAAGTGCATCATTAGTACTAAACAATGAGAATTTACATAACGATTATTGCACTAACAATATTCAAGTGTCACTAAACATTTGATAGCAAAAAGTACTCAGCAGTAATAAAACTCTAAAGATTGTTGTCCCGGTTACAATATTTATTTAAGATGCAACAATATAACAATATCAAACCTGATATGCAAACTTGGAGTCTTAATTGCTAGGGAGGGTGCGCTATTCCTCTGAATGCACTAGATCCAATGATCCCTTTGGGTCATTGCTTGGACAAGCCCCTTGTACATCCCCTGCAAACACCCTCATACTCTGCTAAATGATATAACTTGAAAACATAAATAAGTGCATATCTCTGAAATTTGTAACACCATCCAACTTGTCTTCTAATCTGAAACTGGACATCATCAGTACATGAGGAAATCATAGAATCAAGATAGCAGGAAGTTCAATGTTCAGGAAAATGTCAATAAAACCTAAAATTTCAACTTGTCTTTTAATCTGAAATTGGACACCATCAGTGCATGAGGAAATCATAGAATCAAGATAGGAGAAAGTTCAATGTTCAGGAAAATGTCAATAAACCCTAAAATTTCAACTTTGATAGAAAGTCAAACTGAGAAGTGAAGTAGGTGTGCTAGGTCAAGGCAAGTTGCTATATACAAAAAGTTTTCCTCAACTCAGCTCAATAAATACTCAACGAGCTTCACAAAGAAAGTTGACGCAACTGCAGTAGTGGGTTTTAGGTGAAATTTCAACTTTCACCAAAATGCAATCTGGGACCACTACAGGGTGCGTTAGGCTAGGGAGAGTTGATCTATGAAAAAATTAAACTCAACATCCTCCAATAAGTTGCTCAACGAGATTGACAAGTTCAGGTCTGTGCAACGACAAACAAAAACTATGTAGTGACAATATTTCAACTAGCTCTGATACCATGTTGATTTTTATGATTCTCAGCGCTTGATATTTATTGCCTTATGATTAATAACAAGATACACTTTCATACAAAAATTATCATAGAATAATTATACACTGAAAATCTCAACTATAATACTACAACGGAAATGGCAAGATCTAGAAATATTAACTATGCACAGTAAACACAAGAACACAAGAGTTTATCTTGGGAAACCCAACCTTGGGAGAAAACCCAACAACCTTTCTATAGAAGAATTCAGTCTAAGATATTACCAATACATTACCATCAATAGCCAAAATACCATACGGAGAAGATCCTTCCCAAGGCTAGCATCACCAAGACCTAGTGCCTCAATAAGATGACCAAGAGCAACCAAGAATATCCTTCCCAAGTGTGGCACACTCATCAAGATACCAAAAACCTAGAAATAGCGAAATCACCAAAACTGCAGCAACAAATGCCTTGTGCGCACTGCAAAAAGAGTTGTCTGACTATCCAAATGAAATGACCAAGTCCTGTATTTATACTAATTTGTGCATTTGTCTGGGGCCGACTTCTTATTCTGGGTCTTCAAATTACTTTATTATTTTCTATCTTTTACTGGTGGGGCTGGCTTCTCTTCTCAGGTCTTCAATATCTGCCTCGGGATTTTGTAATGGTGTAGATGGGTCTTTTTGTACTTTCTTGTGGAGAATGACTTGCCAGAAGTTGCAAATATTCAACAGATCAATCATAAAATTCATCACCACTACTAGAAAAGGGTACATTATTGCTAAGGCCATGGAAAAAGAGTTCAACAATCAATACCACCAACGTCGATGTACATAAATCACTTGGTTCTTTTGAATAAATTCCGATCCCATACTCTCATACATGATATAATCCAATGAAAATGTGGCAATCCTACCAATCTTGAAATCCTAAAAACTGTGAAGTCTACTGAATTTTGAATGGGATATGAAATTCCACTTTCTCCATATGAAGTCCAATGAGGTTGGAATCACTGTCAAACATCCTGAGACAATTAATAGTGTTATCCCCATTTTGTGGATAACTAAGGAGATGATGTCTTGAGGCCCTTAGATTGCAGATATGGAGTACTGAGAGACTACATGACTAGTAGTACCCTTTGCACAGATGAAAAACCCACTCACCACCACATATGGTCACAAGTTTACAGATGGCATCCACCACACCAGTTAGCTTGAGTATTACGGTGAGCATCATTTCAATACCTAAGCCATTTGATTATGTTGTATATTAGATTGCTTTAGATTTCATGATATGTGCTTGGACATTATGTCTTTTTCCCTGCTTCACCTTGGTGGTTTATACTATGCCCTAGTAAGTGGTCTTCTTTGGGAATGGGTTTGCTACTGGGAAATCCATTAATGAGCCATCGTACCATTCCCGACCATACCTACCATTTTCCATCATTATTCCCCTCCATTTCCTTATCTCTTGCGATTTTAGGGTGTATTGACCCAAGAAGGGGTTGTCCCTCATTCTATGGGAAGAAGGGGATAAAGGCCTAGAGGGGTTGGTGTTGGGTAAAAGATAAAATCCTCATATAAACCTTCCAGATGCTTCGCATAGGGATCACCCAAGAAAGCAATGAAATGATTATCTTTGAATAAAAGGGGACCCATAATATAATAAAGAAATGTTTGAAAGGTAGATTGAAGGATATGAGGTCTCATCACGAGCCGATCTATCACGTCCATGGATATCTAGTGGTATGACATTGTCATTATCTGGTCACCAAACCAAGGCAGTGACTCTTAGTTGCATGGCTGAGAGACAGGGAGTCTGATCATGAGCCAACCTTCTCATTTCCATTAGGTATTTGTGGGTGACATTACCACCACTTGGTTACCACGCCAGGGTAGTGACCTTCAATCTCTCCTTATGCTATTATGAAAGAAAATATAAAGAAATAAAGATAAAAGGAAAATGATGGGCTTGGAAAAAGTGCATTGCGGACGAAAGTACCACAAGCCCTCTACAAAGGAACCCATGAATGAGACATTACGACCCCCTGTATGTCATAATGCCCTATGCCCATTGAGTCTTGACCCCATCCACCTCATATACTTTAGATGGCTTAGAGAGTGACCTCTTGGAATCTCTCCTTGACCTAGGGCAAGACCTACCCAATAAGACACCTCGTCAACCCTCCCATACTTAAACTTGACAAGGTGCATAGTGTCTTTGTGCTGTTAATTGTTTGATATAGTAATCTTTGATGCACATGCTTAGATTGCTTATTTATTGATTGTATCCACTTATCATGATGTTATGACTTGAGATCCTTGGAGGGAGTGTTCATTTGTCTTTGCAGGACCTAGCTGGTGGACAGTTTTGGGAGAACAAGCATAGCTTGGGATTCCATGGGGCTACAAGCCCACAGGTTGGATGTCAGGGCCCGCATGCCAGATGAGAGAAATATAACTTGGATGACCTTGATGATGACTTGAACGACCTATCCCATCCATTACTTGCCAAACGATTTTCCCAGGAGGCGCAAAACATCCCATTTTTTAATATGACGTCATGACTCTGAGGGCTAGGGCTTGGTGGTGAGGTGCCACTCATTTGTACTTGAATGTTTTGAAGAGAAGAGGGTCTTCACAATGATGAGATCAAAAGATCTCATTTTACACATAACTCTCCCTTGTGGAGAAGGACTTGGTCTGAAATTTTCGGCCCTCTTGGCCTTTTTCATCTCTTGTGCAAATGTTATGGTTTATCTTTGCTATTGTTAGTGGAGAAGTGATGTACTAGGCTTAGAGGATCTTTCTTATGCATGTGGATGGACTTAACTTGGAAGATTAGGGTTTGATATAGCTTTGTTGTGGAATTGGTAAGGGAAAATATGCATTTATTGTGTTTTGTCTTGCTTTTTTCCATAATTATTGTTGGTTAGAACCCTTGGAGGAGTATAAGGGCATACACCCTCCCCAAGGTTTTTTGTCTTGCTTAAGGAAGGTCATTTTTCACAAGTTGTCTTGAAGAACTACAAGGGCGTACACCCTCCAAGGTCATCTTGGTTTGTTTTGCAAACCCTAGGAAGTAAAAGGGCTTACACCCCTAGGGATTTTGTGGATCAAACATTTTAATCCAAGTTTTGTTTCTCAAAGTCAAATGCTTTTTTCAAGGTTGTGCCAAGAGAAGTACAAGGGCGCACACCCTCTTGTCATTTTTCTAGATTGACTTGGCTACACTTGGGAAGTACAAGGGCGTACACCCCAAAGTGCTTAGCCAAGCCATCTCTTTCATTGATCCCATAAACCCAATAGTAAGGTACTAATCACATTTTAATTTGCATTGGAGATACAAAACGTTTGCCTCAACAAACGTGAAATTTCAGCCTTTACAAGATTTCTCTTTTGGATAGTAACCTTGATGCCTTGGGGGTTTTTCTTCCCTTAGGGCATCCCTTTTCTTCCATAATTCCTCATTGTTGTACTCACTTGTTTTCTACAGCCATTAGGCTGCAAAAAATTACTAACCCTAGGTGATAATATCTCATTAACTAACCCCTAACTTTCCTCCATTTTTTTGCCACCAATTCCACTAACTAAGGTGCATTGTTTAAGCTAGTTTTGAGGGTTTTTCTATGGTTGATTTCATATCATTGAATGCTACAACCATAAGGATGATAATTTACTGCAGAAAATCATTTTATAACAACTTGCTTTTATTCATTCTTAAAGTGTTATGTTCAAGTCACAAGTGATTACTAAATTCATTGATGATATTGCCTATTGATCTTGTGCTTTATATGTTGATTTGGATGCTTCATTTTGCTGATATAAAGTGTCATGTATTGCTGCAAATTGGGGACAACAAGCTCAACTTGCTGATCCACACTAACACAAAGCATTCCAAGGTGTTTTTCTTGTGTTTCAGGTGTTGGGTATGTGTTATATTCTTTGCATGTGTGTGTGTGGGCGCGTCAGATATGACAACTGCGTCTGACGATCCCTCGTATTTTGGGCGGTTTTTTCTATTTTTAGTGGTTTACTAAAAATAATCTCGGTTTTAGGGATTAGGGTTTTGGTATCTACGAAATACCTAAAAACATTGTATATATTGTATAGTGAATGGTGGAATTCGATAATAATGAATATAAGAAAGGTTTTCTCGGTTGAGGGTTTCTGGTATAAAATCTCTGTGTACTCTGTGTATGAGCCATTGATTAAATTCTGTTTTTCTTAAGAATCTATATGCATTGCTTTACTTCATAGGTTTAAAACTTACATCGGGCAGGTACAGGTGCACCGACAACTATCTTTTCATTTGGTATCCATTTACCTCTTTTCACTCATCATTTCCAACCAATCATTTATTCCATCACTTGAACTTCCGGGGGACTTCTCCTTACACTTCCTTTCATCCTTTCCATTTCCCCTAGGGTCTCCGGGATTGCCTCCCAGGAGTGACCTTAGTCACCCCCCAAGTGTAGGACCTACATCGAGGTGACATTGAGTGTATGATTCCTAAAGTTGTAGCACTTGTTCCATGGTTGGGTCGGGCTTTTCCCAACCTACAACTTGCGCTATAACATTTTGGTGTTGTTGCCGCAAAGGATTTTGAATCCTCTTCGTGCCCTAAATGACACTTTTGACAAGTGTCTTTCCCAAATCCTTCATCCTGAGCTTGCCTGGCGACTCCACTCCAAGAACCTACCCTTTTCCTTTAACCTTCTTTAAAGTTTGTCTGGCAAATCCACCTTTTGAACTCACCTTTCCCCTGCTCTCCCCTTTCATCCTTTCATAAGCCTTTCCCTCCTCTGGAAAATCCTTTGAGGTGTTCTTCTAGTCAATGGGACTATGACACCTTGGAATCAACCAAGACCTTGCCATCCCTCATGGAAGGAAATTTTGCAGATGGAAAGGGAAAAAGATGAGAATAAAGCCGTTGAAGAGATGAGGAACCAAGTAAAATATTTATTGCATGAATTTTCCAAAGACCAAGAGATGCTTGAGGAACGTGCTTATGAAGAAAGCCTTTGAGAATATTGTCACGTTGAAGATCAAGAAGAGAACACTATGAGTTATAACCCTTTTGAGGATCTTGATGACAGCCTGTTCCATGACCCTGCAAGTGAAAAGGCCTCATATGCAGTCGATCAACATATTGACACTTTCATATAGATTGGAAAATGTGGATGGGACATGAGCCTTTTTACCTTTGACAAAAATCCCATCTATGACGTTGAGGGAAGCCCTCAAACAAAGGATTGGTCTCCATGCATATATGACTCAGATGTTTGGGATGGTGATGGTGACATGATCACATATTTGTTCCATCCATTCGAGGATGACCCGACGCAGTGTTTTCATGATTATTTTCAACCACCATACTCATATTTTGATAGACACTAGGTCATGGCCTGCCCAAAGCAATCCAAGGTCCATACTACCAAACATAAGTACCTTCATGCTGAGACTTTGGGCAAGGATTTACAGACAAAGAAGAGACGTTTCCTGAGTCTGACGGAGGAGTTTTCTTCTAAAGTTTTGCCTTACCCCGTTCCCTCTTGTTTGGGATATCGTAGGGTTTTCTTTGGATCTCTTATCATTTCTCAGACTTCATGGAGTAGGGATCTTCTAAGTGAGGATGAAGATGAGCCATCAGCTAGTCCACTCTAGATATGGATAGATCGGGCTTGTGGCTGTGCTTGCAAGCAAGGGTTCTAGGAGGATCGAGACTATGGTTTCTTTTTTCAGCATGATTTCCTCCCTCCCACCCATCTCCATGAGTTTTATTTCATGATTGATTATATGTTTATTTATGCCGATGATTACTATGTGTTGGACTTATCTTTGTTGTTTCACATGATTAAGCACAGGGGAAAATGTTTTCGTCTGTTGGTAAGGTGGTTGCACTGGTTGTACGATTTCACTTGACACGTTCGAGACTTGATCTTCAGGGTCCCAGGACCCGAGGTAAGTAGGTAAGTAATTTTGATTCCCTGCATTTGCATATTGATTTCTCATACTAGTTTATATGCATTTCATTTTTCATTTTACTCTACTTGCATATTAATTTCATGCTTAGTTTAGAATTTTTTGAAAAAACGTCAAAATTTTCTTTTTCTAGCTCAGTTGTTTTGGATTTTCATCATATGAGAACAAGGATGAGTAGGCCATCCTGCACTTGACAGTTTGATGTTTACTTGCAGGAAAAGGTCTAGCAGGAGATGTTGCAGTTCTCATGCACTCTACGACAAACACATGTCCCCAAGTAGGAGCTAGATGTTATCCCCATTTTGTGGTTAACTAAGGAGATGATGTCTCGAGGCCCTCAGGTTGCAAATATGGAGTGCCGAAAGACTACATGAACAACAATACCCTTTGCACAGATGAAAAACCCACTCACCACCACAACTAGTCATAGATTTATAAATGGCATCCACCACACCAGTTGGCTTCCGGAAGGCAGTGGGCCTTTCTACATGAGGTACAAGCCAATATTATGGTGAGCATCATTTCAATAACTAATCTATTTGATTATTTTGTATCCTAGATTGCTCTAGATTTCATGATATGTGCTTGGACATTATGCCTTTTGCCCTGCTTCACCTTGGTGGTTGAGATTGTGCCCTAGTAAGTGGTCTTCTTTGGGAATGGGTTTACTACTGAGAAATCCCTTAATGAGCCATCGTACCATTCCTGACCATACTTACCATTTTCCATCATTATTCCCCTCCATTTCCTTATCTCTTGGGATTTTAGGGTGTATTGACCCAAGAATGGGTTGTCCCTTATTCTACGAGAAAAAGGGGCTAAAGGCTGAGAGGGTTTGGTGTTGGGTAAAAGATAAAATCCTCATATAAACCTTCCAGATTCTTTTCCCAGGGATCACCCAAGAAAGCAATGAAACATTTATCTTTGAATAAAAGGGGACCCATAATATAATAAAGAAATGTTTGAAAGGTAGATTGAAGGATAGGAGGTCTCATCATGAGCTGACCTATCACATCCATGGATATCTAGTGGTATGACATTGTCATTATCTAGTCACCAAACTAAGGCAGTGACTCTTAGTTGCATGGCTTAGAGAAAGGGGGTCTCATCACAAGCCAACCTTCTCATTTCCATTAGGTATTTGTGGGTGACATTGCCACCACTTGGTCACCATGCCACGACAGTGACCTTCAATCTCTCCTTATCCTATTATGAAAGAAAATATAAAGAAATAAAGATAAAAGGCAAATGGTGGGCTTAAAAAAGTGCATTGTGGACGAAGGTACCACACACCCTCTACAAAGGCACCCATGAATGAGACATTATGACCCCTTGTATGCCATGATTCCCTATTCCCATTGAGTCTTGACCCCATCCACCTCATAAATATTACATGGCTTAGAGAGGGACCTCTTGGAGGCTCTTCTTGACCTAGGGCAAGACCTACCCAATAGGACACCTCGTCAACCCTCCCATACTTAAGCTTGAAAAGTCGCATATTGTCTTTGAGTTGTTAATTGTTTGATATAGTAATATCTGATGCACATTCTTAGATGGATTATTTATTGATTGGATCCACTTATCATGATGGTATGGATTGAGATCCTTGGAGGGCATGTTAATTTGTCTTTGTAGGACCTAGCTAGTGGACAATTTTGGGAGAAAAAGCTTAGCTTGGGCTTCCATGGGGCTACATGTCCATAGGTTGGATGCCAGGGGTCCACGTTCCAGATGAGAGAAAGATAACTTGGACGAACTTGATGATTACTTGGACGACCTAGCCCACTCATTGATTGCCAAACGATTTGCCCAGGATGGGCAAAATGTCCCATTTTTTAGCATGATGTCATAACTATGGGGGCTAGGGATTGGTGGTGAGGTGCCACTCATTTGCACTTGAACGTTTTGAGGAGAAGAGGGTCTTCACAATTATGAGATCACCTAGATTCTTGACACGTGGCCTTGGGAGGTCCTTCCATACTTCTTCAACACCAACGACCTCTTCAAAGTGGCAAAACATCCCCTAAAGGGGTGATGTCATCCTAGATTAGGGTTTAATTTGTGCAAAAGATGACATTTTAAGTGAATTGTTTAATATTAGTGTTAAGGGGGAAAGATTAGGGTTTTTGTCCCATAATCTTGTGTTTTACTCCTTATTTTGTGGACAAGCCATGTTGGCTAATTTTTGTATAAATAAAGATCATAAGATCTAATTTTACACATAACTCTCCCTTGTGGAGAAGGACTTGGTATGAAATTTTCGACTCTCTTGGCCTTTTTCTTCTCTTGTGCAAATGTTATGCTTTATCTTTGTTATTGGTAGTGGAGAAGTGATGCGCTAGGCTTGGAGGCTCTTTCTTATGCATGTGGATGGACTTAACTTGGAAGATTACAGTTTGATCTAGCTTTGTTGTGGAATTGGTAAGGGGAAATCTACTTTTATTGTCTTTTGTCTTGCTTTTTTCCATAATTATTGTTAGTTAGAACCCTTGGAGGAGTATAAGGGCATACACCCTCCCCAAGGTTTTTTCTCTTGCTTAAGGAAGGTCATTTTTCACAAGTTTTCTTGGAGAACTACAAGGGCGTACACCCTCCAAGGTCATCTTGGTTTGTTTTGCAAACCCTAGGAAGTAAAAGGGATGACACCCCTAGAGATTTTCTGGATCAAACATTTTTAAGCCAAGATGCATCCTATGGTGATGTGTCCTTCCACTTGATCAACACTTCCTTGATAGTTCTGCCACACAACTAACGTTCACAGTTATTGAGGATTGCTTATGGTTGGAGCCACAAGAAGCCTTTTTCATCTACTTCCAACAAGATGGTTTGGACCCAACAATTCTATCCCACCACTTTCTTCATACNAGATCATCAAGCGTATTGTTTCAGTGGCTTGATGATCTGGTAGAGACCATAAAACTTGGGTGCCAACTTGTGATGTCCCTGAGCTTTGAGAGATGTTTTCTTGTAAGGTTGGAGGTAGAGAAACACCTAATCACCTTCCTGAAAAACTCTTTCTGAACGATGTTGGTCTTCCTATTGCTTCATGTGATTTTGGGCCTTGTGGAGATTATCCTTTAGAGCTGCTAGGGTGGTTGTACGCCATTGCAACATTGTATCAATAGATTAGACCTTTGATGTGCCTGGAAGATACATAGTGATTGTCGGTGGTCGTTGGCCATACACTGCTTCATATGGCGTAATTTTAGTGGCCGTATGATAGCAAGTTTTGTACCACCATTCTTCCAAGGGGGGCCATTGCATCCACTGGTGTTGTTTGTTCGAAGCAAAACATCGCAAGTAGGTTTCCAAACATTTTTTGACCACTTCCGTTTGGCTGTCAAATTGGGGATGATAGGTTGTGCTCATGTTCAGTTAGGTGCCCTACAATTTAAACAAGTCTTGCCAAAATGTGTTGGTGAAAGTTGGGTCATGATTAGATACAACAGAGGTTGGTATGCCATGTAACTTGAAAATATGCTCAAGGAAAAATTGTGCTACTAGTGCCGATGTATAAGGGTGGGGTAAGGCACAAAAATGAGCATACTTGGAGAGGTGATCAACCACCACCATGATGATTGATTTGTTCCCAACTTTAGGAAGTCCCATTATAAAATCCATGGAGATTTTTGTTTAGATAGAAGCTGGAATGGGTAGGGGTTGTAGGGTGACTAGAGACTTGACAGTTTCACCTTTATTACGTTGGCACACCTCACATTCTATGGCAAAGTGAAGTATATCCTTCTTCATTCCTACCTAGAAAAAAAGAACGACAGGCAGGAACATATGTCTTTTGGAAGCCCGAGTAACCTGCAATAGTTGATGAGTGCAACTCATTTAAGAGTCTCTTCTTGAGTGATGAAGAAGGTGATAGAACTAGGCGATCCATATATTTGAGAATATTGTCCTGCCAAGTGTAGCTGGTGGGAGGATTAGGGTCTTCTTGAAGGCACTGAATTAACTTGGAGGTAGTCGAGTGTGTTAGCCACTCTTGGCGTACTTCTTTAATCCAATCAGGGATCGATAGGGATAAGGAAAATAGGGAGCCATCCTCCTCATGTTGTCTTGACAATGCATATGCTACTATATTATCTTTTCCCTTTTTGTATATGATTTAATAATTATAACCCAACATTTTGGTCAACCACTTATTTTTTTCTGGGAGGATAGTCATTCCTCCAAAAAATATTTCAGACTGTGGTGATCTGTTTTGATCTGAAAATGACGTCCCAAGAGATATGGCCACCATGTGTGCACCGCATGGAGAATGACCATTGTTGAGTACCATTTTATGCTTATTTTCAATTCACAAATCATACTTTTGTTTCCAAAACCATCCATTTTTCCTTCATTTTATTCCATATTTTCCATAAAACAACCTATGCAAGGTACATTTATCATTCATTAGCTTAAGAATTGAATTTTAAAATTTTTAACATTAAAATTGAAAATTTATCAGAAATGACAGGATTTGACTAAATCCCGTAATTGCTCCAAGGTTCATGTACTTTCAGGACAGCTGGGTGAAATCAGAGACATGTGTCATGATCCTTGATGTACAAGTATGGATGAATATCTATCAGGTTCGAGATCTGAGCTTTCCAGGTGCCCGGTCAACGCTGGTCAAACAAGCCACTTCAACAGAAAATACCCTGTTTTAGCAGAAAATCATGGACAGTTTTAGATTTTCTAGGGATTTGTGCATATTTTATGGATTTGAAGGGGGTATTTGACCTTCCTAGCATATTTTATGGATCTGATCATCATTTTAGGAGACTTCTTAGCATTTTCAGTTTCAAATTTCTTGTATAAATACTTCAAGACATGGACTAGTATGACATCTTATGTTAATGAAGAAAACTCTGAATTTTTAGTCTTCAGATCAGTTTGGTGTTTTGTTCTTGATGATGTTTATGAGATTATGTGAATGCTGCTGGAAGTTCCTTCTTAACTGAGACAACTCTAGGTGTACAAGTGAAGCATTGGAGGGCCCCCTTTGCCAAGCTAGTACACTTCTCCTTTTCCATTCTTTTCAAGTAAATTTTGGTATGAGCTTTAGTTTAGTTTACATTTTGTTGTAGGTAATGCTGTTGTGTTTTACTTGATTTCAAAATTAGTTATGTTGCTAATGAATGTGGGAAAGCAAAGAATGCATCTCTTGTAAAAGGGTTTAGTCTTTCTAACATTTACAAGCCTCTAAACTAGTTTGAATGCTTAATATTAGTTGAATGCTTTTACTTTAGCTTGCTGATTAATGGTAAGAGATCTATGAATACACCTTATGTAAAGAAGCTTAGCATTTCTTTCATACTCAACACTTAGATTAGATTTTGAATTATTTCCATTTAAAGAACTAAATTTATCTTTAAGTCCATACATTTTGGATGTGTCTGTAAGTCTTACAAACACCGGATTGACAAATCAAATACACTTTAATTTACATCAGTAGATTAGAGCCCAACATTTTGGCGCCGTTGTCGGGGAATGATACCCAAGTGAAAATAAGCATAAAATGGTACCCAAGTGGAAAAACCCATGTATACCATCGATGAAGGAACATCATTTTCTACATACTCAATCCTTCCTCTTCAAAACATCCACTTAAGGTCTAGGAAAGTTTTACAAAAGGACTCTCCTGTTATTATAGAAGAACAAACCAAAGAAGAGAAGATTGCTAGCATAGAAAAATTACCAATAGATAATCAAATTCAGAAGAGTAAAACAATAAATACCCAAACACCTCCTTTTCCAGAAAGGTTAGTTAAGGAAAAACTATCAATTTCTCTTCCTGAATTTGATGTCTTAGATGAATTAAAGAATGTATGTGTGAAAATTCCTTTATTGCAAGATAT
>JASDQU010684374.1:23038-40154 GCA_032191745.1 Picea mariana | reverse complement strand
CTCTAGGTAGATCCACTGACCCGACTGGCTCTACTGATTTTTTCTGATGATCTAAAGAGTGAACAACTGGACTAGAGGGATCTATATGTTCATCTTCAGAGCCTTCTTCTCTTAACAATCAATCTCCATGTGAAACACTCTATATCCCACAAAAGTATCTTTCTTTCCAGAAGGTTCTAACTTCGTCCTCTTCACCTTCGGTGCATGGATGTATACAGTCATGTACACAACTCTATGTCTGGATAGTCTGCTAAATGTCTCAAACTAGAAACCATATAATATGTTGCCTCCTACAACCGTCACTATAGCTCCCTCTCAGAGCTACCACCTGTGACCTGCTCGGAACAAGAGCAATAACAAGGGAAAATAGTAGACAAGAACAATATTCTTATGAATAGGAAATAGAAACAAGAACAACAAAAAATAGGAATGAGAACAATCGTCACTATAGCCTGGAAGAAGAACAAGAATAAGAAACAAAGAACAAGAACAACACTTCTCTATTGTTGCTACCAGTCATTACTTTGTGGTAACCTATCTGGAACAAAACAAGAACATCTCCATGGTAACCTCCATGGAATTTACAAGGTAACTTGCCTGGGACAAAGACAACAACCAAGAACATCTCCTAGAGGAGATCAATTCTATCTTGCAAACAAGTGCATCATTAGTACTAAACAATGAGAATTTACATAACGATTATTGTACTAATAATATTCAAGTGTCAATAAACATTTGATAGCAAAAAGTACTCAGCAGTAATAAAACTCTAAAGATTGTTGTCCCGGTTACAATATTTATTTAAGATGCAACAATATAACATTATTAAACCTGATATGCAAACTTGGAGTCTCAATTGCTAGGGAGGGTGTGCTATTCCTCTGAATGCACTAGATCCAATGACCCCTTTGGGTCATTGCTTGGACAAGCCTCTTGTACATCCCCTGCAAACACCCTCATACTCTGCTAAATGATATAACTTGGAAACATAAATAAGTGCATATCTCTGAAATTTGTAACACCATCCAACTTGTCTTCTAATATGAAACTGGACACCATCAGTACATGAGGAAATCACAGAATCAAGATAGCAGACAGTTCAATGTTCACGAAAATGTCAATAAACCCTAAAATTTCAACTTGTCTTTTAATCTGAAACTGGACACCATCAGTGCATGAGGAAATCATAGAATCAAGATAGGAGAAAGTTCAATGTCCAGGAAAATGTCAATAAAGCCTAAAATTTCAATTTTGATAGAAAGTCAAATTGAGAAGTGCAGTAAGTGTGCTAGGGCAAGGCAAGTTCTATACAAAAAGTTTTCCTCAACTTAGCCCAATAAATGCTCAACGAGCTTCACAAAGAAAGTTGACGCAACTGCAGCAGTGGGTTTTAGGTGAAATTTCAACTTTCACCAAAATGCAATCTGGGACCACTACGGGTTGCGTTAGGCTAGGGAGAGCTGATCTATGAAAAAAATAAACTCAACATCCTCAAATAAGTTTCTCCACGAGCTTGACAAGTTCAGGTCTGTGCAACGACAAACAAAAACTATGCAGTGACAATATTTCAACTAGCTCTGATACCATGTTGATTTTTATGATTCTCAACGCTTGATATTTATTGCCTTATGATTAATAACAAGATACACTTTCATACAACAATTATCATAGAATAACTATACACTAAAAATCTCAACTATAATACTACAACGGAAATGAGAAGATCTAGAAATATTAACTATGCACAGTAAACACAAGAACACAAGAGTTTATCTTGGGAAACCCAACCTTGGGAGAAAACCCAACAACCTTTCTATAGAAGAATTCAGTCTAAGATATTACCAATACATTACCATCAATAGCCAAAATACCATAGGGAGAAGATCCTTCCCAAGGCTAGCATCACCAAGACTTAGTGCCTCAATAAGATGACCAAGAGCAGCCAAGAATATCCTTCCCAGGTGTGGCACACTCATCAAGATACCAAAAACCTAGAAATAGCAAAATCACCAAAACTGCAGCAACAACTGCCTTGTGCGCACTGCAAAAAGAGTTGTCTGAATGTCCAAATGAAATGACCTAGTCCTGTATTTATACTAATTTGTGCACTTGTCTGGGGCTGACTTCTTATTCCAGGTCTTTAAATTACTTTATTATTTTCTATCTTTTACTGGTGGGGCTGACTTCTCTTCCCAGGTCTTCAATATCTGCCTCGGGATTTTTTAATGGTGTAGATGGGTCTTTTTGTACTTTCTTATGGAGAATGACTTGCCAGAAGTTGCAAATCTTCAACAGATCAATCATAAAATTCATCACCACTACTAGAAAAGGGTACATTATTGCTAAGGCCATGGCAAAAGAGTTCAACAATCAATACCACCAACGTCGATGTACATAAAACACTTGGTTCTTTTGAATAAATTCCGATCCCATACTCTCATACGTGATATAATCCAATGAAAATGTTGCAATCCTACCAATCCTGAAATCCTAAAAACTGTGAAGTCCACTGAATTTTGAATGGGATATGAAATTCCACTTTCTCCATATGAAGTCCAATGAGGTTGGAATCACTGTCAAACATCCTGAAACAATTAATAGTGTTATCCCCATTTTGTGGATAACTAAGGAGATGATGTCTCGAGGCCCTCAGGTTGCAGATATGGAGTACCGAGAGACTACATGACCAGTAGTACCCTTTGCACAGATGAAAAACCCACTCACCACCACATATGGTCACAAGTTTACAGATGGCATCCACCACACCAGTTGGCTTCTAGAAGGCAGCAGGCCTTGCTCCATGAGGTACAAGTCAGTATTACGGTGAGCATCATTTCAATACCTAATCCATTTGATTATGTTGTATATTAGATTTCTTTAGATTTCATTATATGTGCTTGGACATTATGTCTTTCCCTGCTTCACCTTGGTGGTTTACATTATGCCCTAGTAAGTGGTCTTCTTTGGGAATGGGTTTGTTACTGGGAAATCCATTAATGAGCCATCGTACCATTCCCGACCATACTTACCATTTTCCATCATTATTCCCCTCCATTTCCTTATCTCTTGCGATTTTAGTGTGTATTGACCCAAAAAGGGGTTGTCCCTCATTCTATGGGAAGAAGGGGATAAAGGCCTAGAGGGGTTGGTGTTGGGTAAAAGATAAAATCCTCATATAAACCTTCCAGATGCTTCGCCCAAGGATCACCCAAGAAAGCAATGAAATGCTTATCTTTGAATAAAAGGGGACCCATAATATAATAAAGAAATGTTTGAAAGGTAGATTGAAGGATATGAGGTCTCATCACGAGCCGATCTATCACGTCCATGGATATCTAGCGGTATGACATTGTCATTATCTGGTCACCAAACCAAGGCAATGACTCTTAGTTGCATGGCTGAGAGAAAGGGGGTATGATCACGAGCCAACCTTCTCATTTCCATTAGGTATTTGTGGGTGACATTGCCACCACTTGGTTACCATGCCAGGGCAGTGACCTTCAATCTCTCCTTATGCTATTATGAAAGAAAATATAAAGAAATAAAGATAAAAGGCAAATGATGAGCTTGGAAAAAGTGCATTGCAGATGAAGGTACCGCAAGTCCTCTACAAAGGAACCCATGAATGAGACATTACGACCCCCTGTATGTCATGATGCCCTATGCCCATTGAGTCTTGACCCCATCCACCTCATATACTTTATATGGATTAGAGAGGGACCTCTTGGAAGCTCTCCTTGACCTAGGGCAAGACCTACCCAATAGGACACCTCGTCAACCCTCCCATACTTAAACTTGACAAGGCGCATAGTGTCTTTGAGATGTTAATTGTTTGATATAGTAATATTTGATGCACATGCTTAGATTGCTTATTTATTGATTGTATCCACTTATCATGATGTTATGACTTGAGATCCTTGGAGGGCGTGTTCATTTGTCTTTGCAGGACCTAGCTGGTGGACAGTTTTGGGAGAACAAGCCTAGCTTGGGATTTCATGGGGCTACAAGCCCACAAGTTGGATGTCAGGGGCCCGCATGCCAGATGAGAGAAAGATAACTTGGACGACCTATCCCATCCATTACTTGCCAAACAATTTTCCCAGGAGGCGCAAAACGTCCCATTTTTTAATATGACGTCATGACTATGAGGGCTAGGGCTTGGTGGTGAGGCGCCACTCATTTGTACTTGAACGTTTTGAGGAGAAGAGGGTCTTCACAATGATGAGATCATAAGATCTCATTTTACACATAACTCTCCCTTGTGGAGAATGACTTGGTTTGAAATTTTTGGCCCTCTTGGCCTTTTTCATCTCTTGTGCAAATGTTATGGTTTATCTTTGCTATCGGTAGTGGAGAAGTGATGCACTAGGCTTGGAGGCTCTTTCTTATGCATGTGGATGGACTTCACTTGGAAGATTAGGGTTTGATCTAGCTTTGTTGTGGAATTGGTAAGGGAAAATATGCATTTATTGTGTTTTGTCTTGCTTTTTTCCATAATTATTGTTGGTTAGAACCCTTGGAGGAGTATAAGGGCATACACCCTCCCCAAGGTTTTTTGTATTGCTTAAGGAAGGTCATTTTTCACAAGTTGTCTTGGAGAACTACAAGGGCGTACACCCTCCAAGGTCATCTTGGTTTGTTTTGCAAACCCTAGGAAGTAAAAGGGCTTACACCCCTAGGGATTTTGTGGATCAAACATTTTAATCCAAGTTTTATTTCTCAAGGTTAAATGTTTTTTTCAAGGTTGTGCCAAGAGAAGTACAAGGGTACAGACCCTCTTGTCATTTTTCTAGATTGACTTGGCTACACTTGGGAAGTACAAGGGCGTACACCCCAAAGTGCTTAGCCAAGCCATCTCTTTCATTGATCCCATAAACCCAATAGTAAGGCACTAATCACATTTTAATTTGCATTGGAGATACAAAACGTTTGCCTCGACAAACGTGAAATTTCAGCCTTTACAAGCTTTCTCTTTTGGATAGTAACCTTGATGCCTTAGGGGTTTTTCTTCCCTTAGGACATCCCTTTTCTTCCATAATTCCTCATTGTTGTACTAAATTGTTTTCTACAGCCATTAGGCTGCAAAAAATCACTAACCCTAGGTGCTAATATCTCATTAACTAACCCCTAACTTTCCTCCATTTTTTAGCCACCAATTCCACTAACTAAGGTGCACTGTTTAAGCTAGTTTTGAGGGTTTTTCTATGGTTGATTTAGCTGTTTCATATCATTGAATGCTACAGCCATAAGGATGATAATTTACTGTAGAAAATCATTTTATAACAACTTTCTTTTATTCAGTCTTAAAGTGCTATGTTCAAGTCACAAGTGATTACTAAATTCATTGATGATATTGCCTATTGATCTTGTGCTTTATACGCTGATTTGGATGCTTCATTTTGCTAATATAAAGTGTCATCTACTGTTGCAAATTAGGGACAACAAGCTTAACTTGCTGATCCACACTAACACAAAGCATTCCAAGGTGTTTTTCTTGTGTTTCGGGTGTTGGATATGTGTTATATTCTTTGCATGTGTGTGTGTGGGTGCGTCAGATATGACAACTGCGTCTGACGATTTTGGGCGGTTTTTGCTATTTTTAGCGGTTTACTAAAAATAATTCCGGTTTTAGGGATTAGGGTTTTGGTATCTACGGAATACCTAAAAACATTGTATATATTGTATAGTGAATGGTGAAATTCGATAATAATGAATATAAGAAAGGTTTTCCCGGTTGAGGGTTTCCGGTATAAAATCTCCGTGTACTCTGTGTATGAGCCATCGATTAAATTCTGTTTTTCTTAAGAATCTATATGCATTGCTTTACTTCATAGGTTTAAAAATTACATCGGGCAGGTACAGGTGCACTGACAACTATCTTTTCATTTGGTATCCATTTACCTCTTTTCACTCATCATTTCCAACCAATCATTTATTCTATCACTTGACCTTCTAGGGGACTTCTCCTTACACTTTCTTTCATCCTTTCCATTTCCCCTAGGGTCTCCGGGATCGCCTCCCAGGAGTGACCTTAGTCACCCCCCAAGTGTAGGACCTACATCGAGGTGACATTGAGTGTATGATTCCTAAATTTGTAGCACTTGTTCCATGGTTGGGTCGGGTTTTTCCCAACCTACAACTTGCGCTATAACATTTTGGCGTTGTTGCCGTGGAGGATTTTGAATCCTCTCCGTGCCCTAAACAACACTTTTGGCAAGTCTCTTTCCCAAAGCCTTCATCCCGAGCTTGCCTGGCGACTCCACTCCAAGAACCTACCCTTTTCCTTTGATAAACCTTCTTTAAAGTTTGTCTGGCAACTCCACCTTTCGAACTCACCTTTCCCTTACTCACCTTTCCCCTGCTCTCCCCTTTCATCCTTTCCCTCCCCTGGAAAATCCTTTGAGGTGTTCTTCTAGTCAATGGGACTATGACACCTTGGAATCAACCAAGACCCTGCCATCCCTCATGGAAGGAAATTTTGCAGATGGAAAGGGAAAAAGATGCTAATAAAGTCGTTGAAGAGAGGATGAACCAAGTAAAATATTTATTGCATGAATCTGCCAAAGACCAAGAGATGCTTGAGGAACGTGCTTATGAAGAAAGCCTTTGAGAACATTGTCACGTTGAAGATCAAGAAGAGAACACTATGAGTTATGACCCTTTTGAGGATCTTGATGATAGCCTGTTCCATGATCTTGGAAGTGAAAAGGCCTCATATGCAGTCGATCAACATATTGACACTTTCATACAGATTGGAAAACGTGGATGGGACATGAGCTTTTTTACCTTTGACGAAAATCCCATCTATGACGTTGAGGGAAGCCCTCAAACAAAGGATTGGTCTCCATGCATATATGACTCAGATGTTTGGGATGGTGATGGTGACATGATCACATATTTGTTCCATCCATTCGAGGATGAACTGACACAGTGTTTTCATGATTATTTTCAACCACCATACTCATATTTTGATAGACACCAGGTCGTGGCCTGCCCAAAGCAATCCAAGGTCCATACTACCAAACATAAGTACCTTCATGTTGAGACTTTGGGCAGGGATTTACAGACAAAGAAGAGACGTTTCCTGACTCTGACGAAGGAGTTTTCTTCTAAAGTTTTGCCTTACCCCATTCCCTCTTGTTTGGGATATCGTAGGGTTTTATTTGGATCTCTTATCATTTCTCAGACTTCATGGAGCATGGATCTTCTAAGTGAGGATGAAGATGAGCCATCAGCTAGTCCACTCCAGATATGGATAGATCGGGATTGTGGCTGTGCTTGCAAGAAAGGGTTATAGGACGATCAAGACTATGGTTTATTTTTTTAGCACGATTTCCTCCCCCCCACCAATCTCCACGAGTTTTATTTCATGATTCATTATATGTTTATTATGTTGATGATTACTATGTGTTGGACTTATCTTTGTTGTTTCACATGATTACGCACAGGGGAAAATGTCTTCGTCTGTTGGTAAGGTGGTTGCACTGGTTGTACGATTTCCCCTAACACCTTCGAGACTTGATCTTTAGGGTCCTAGGACCCCAGGTAAGTAGGTAAGTAATTTTGATTCCCTGCATTTGCATATTTATTTCTCATACTAGTTTATATGCATTTCATTTTTCATTTTACTCTACTTGCATATTAATTTCATGCTTAGTTTAGAATTTTTTGAAAAAATGTCAAAATTTTCTTTTTCTAGCTTAGTTGTTTTGGATTTTCATCATATGAGAACAAGTATGAGTAGGCCATCCTGCACTTGATAGTTTGATGTTTACTTGCAGGAACAGGTCTATCAGGAGATGTTGCGGTTCTCATGCACTCTACGACAAACACATGTTCCCAAGTAGGAGCCAGATGTTATCCCCATTTTGTGGGTAACTAAGGAGATGATGTCTTGAGGCCCTAAGGTTGCAGATATGGAGTGCCGAAAGACTACATGACCAACAATACCCTTTGCACAGATGAAAAACCCACTCACCACCACATATAGTCATAGGTTTACAAATGGCATCCACCACACCAGTTGGCTTCCAGAAGGCAGTGGGCCTTGCTCCATGAGGTACAAGCCAATATTATGGTGAGCATCATTTCAATACCTAATCCATTTGATTATGTTGTATCTTAGATTGCTCTAGATTTCATGATATGTGCTTGGACATTATGCCTTTTGCCCTACTTCACCTTGGTGGTTGAGATTGTGCCCTAGTAAGTGGTCTTCTTTGGGAATGGGTTTACTACTGAGAAATCCCTTAATGAGCCATCGTACCATTCCCGACCTTACTTACTATTTTCCATCATTATTCCCCTCCATTTCCTTATCTCTTGGGATTTTAGGGTGTATTGACTCAAGAATGGGTTGTCCCTTATTCTACGGGAAGAAGGGGCTAAAGGCCGAGAGGGGTTGGTGTTGGGTAAAAGATAAAATCCTCATATAAACCTTCCAAATTCTTTTCCCAGGGATCACCCAAGAAAGCAATGAAACATTTATCTTTGAATAAAAGGGGATCCATAATATAATAAAGAAATGCTTGAAAGGTAGATTGAAAGATAGGAGGTCTCATCATGAGATGACCTATCACGTCCATGGATATCTAGTGGTATGACATTGTCATTATCTGGTCACCAAACCAGGGCAGTGACTCTTAGTTGCATGGCTGAGAGAAAGGGGGTCTCATCACAAGCCAACCTTCTCATTTCCATTAGGTATTTGTGGGTGACATTGCCACCACCTGGTCACCATGCCACGACAATGACCTTCAATCTCTCCTTATGCTATTATGAAAGAAAATATAAAGAAATAAAGATAAAAGACAAATGGTGGGCTTAGAAAAAGTGCATTGTGGACGAAGGTACCACACACCCTCTACAAAGGCACCCATGAATGAGACATTATGACCCCTTGTATGTCATGATTCCCTATTCCCATTGAGTCTTGACTCCATCCACCTCATAAATATTACATGGCTCAGAGAGGGACCTCTTGGAGGCTCTCCTTGACTTAGGGCAAGACCTACCCAATAGGACACCTCGTCAACCCTCCCATACTTAAGCTTGAAAAGTCACATAGTGTCTTTGAGTTGTTAATTGTTTGATATAGTAATATTTTATGCACATGCTTATATGGCTTATTTATTGATTAGATCCACTTATCATGATGGTATGGCTTGAGATCCTTGGAGGGCGTGTTAATTTGTCTTTGCAGGAACTAGCTAGTGGACAGTTTTTGGAGAACAAGCTTAGCTTGGGCTTCCATGGGGCTACACGCCCATAGGTTGGATGCCAGGGGTCCACATGCCAGATGAGAGAAAGATAACTTGGACGAACTTGATGATGACTTGGACGACCTAGCCCACCCATTGCTTGCCAAATGATTTACCTAGGAGGGGCAAAACGTCCCATTTTTTAGCATGATGTCATAACTATGGGGGATACGGATTGGTGGTGAGGTGCCACTCATTTGCACTTGAACGTTTTGAGGAGAAGAGGGTCTTCACAATTATGAGATCACCTAGATGCTTGACACATGGCCTTGGGAGGCCCTTCCATACTTCTCCAACACCAACGACCTCTTCAGAGTGGCAAAATGTCCCCTAAAGGGGTGATGTCATCCTAGATTAGGGTTTAATTTGTGCAAAAGATGAAATTTTAAGTGAATTGTTTAATATTAGTGTTAAGGGGGAAAGATTAGGGTTGTTCACATAATATTGTGTTTTACTCCTTATTTTGTGGACAAGCCATGTTGGCTAATTTTTGTATAAATAAAGATCATAAGATCTGATTTTACACATAACTCTCCGTTGTGGAAAAGGACTTGGTCTGAAATTTTCGGCTCTCTTGGACTTTTTCTTCTCTTGTGCAAATGTTATGGTTTATCTTTGTTATTGGTAGTGGAGAAGTGATGCGCTAGGCTTGGAGGCTCTTTCTTATGCATGTGGATGGACTTAACTTGAAAATTAGGGTTTGATCTAGCTTTGTTGTGGAATTGGTAAGGGAAATCTACATTTATTGTCTTTCGTCTTGCTTTTTTCCATAATTATTGTTGGTTAGAACCCTTGGAGGAGTATAAGGGCATACACCCTCCCCAAGGTTTTTTGTCTTGATTAAGGAAGGTCATTTTTCACAAGTTTTCTTGGAGAACTACAAGGGTGTACACCCTCCAAGGTCATATTGGTTTGTTTTGCAAACCCTAGGAAGTAAAAGGGATGACACCCCTACGGATTTTGTGGATCAAACATTTTTAAGCCAAGATGCATCCTATGGTGATGTGCCTTTCCACTTGATCAACACTTCCTTGATAGTTCTGCCACACAACCAATGTTCATAGTTATTGAGGACTGCTTATGGTTGGAGCCACATGAAGCCTTCTTCATCTACTTCCAACAATATGGTTTGGACCCGACAATTCTATCCCACCACTTTCTTTAGACATGAAACATAGAACATTGGATGGATTTTGGAAGTAGCAGGAAGGGAAAAATTTCAAGCCACTGAAACAATATGCTTGATGATCTGGTAGGGCCCATAAAACTTGGGTGCCAATTTGTGATGTCCCTGAGCTTTGAGAGATGTTTTCTTGTAAGGTTGGAGGCAGAGAAACACCTAATCACCTTCCTTAAAAACCCTTTCTGAACGACGTTGGTCTGCCTTCATGTGATTTTGGGCCATGTGGAGATTATCCTTTAGAGATGCTAGGGTGGTTGTACGACATTGCAACATTGTATCAATAAATTAGACCTTTGATGTGCCTGGAAGATTCGGTGGTCATTGGCCATACACTGCTTCATATGGCATAATTTTAGTGGCCGTATGATTGGAAGTGTTGTACGACCATTCTTCCAAGGGAGGCCATTGCATCCACTGGTGTTGTTTGTTCGAAGCAAAACATTGCAAGTAGGTTTCCAAACATTTTTTGACCACTTCCGTTTGGCCGTCAGATTGGGGATGATAGGTTGTGCTCATGTTCAGTTAGGTTCCCTGCAATTTAAACAAGTCTTTCCAAAATGTGCTGGTGAAAGTTGGGTCATGATCAGATACAATAGAGGTTGGCATGCCATGTAACTTGAAAATATGATCAAGGAAAAATTGTGCTACTAGTGCGAGTGTGAAAGGGTGGAGTAAGGCACAAAAATGAGCATACTTGGAGAGGCGATCAACCACCACCATGATGATTGATTTGTTCCAAGCTTTAGTAAGGCCCATCATAAAATCCATGGAGATTTTTGTCCAGACAGAAGCTTGAATGGGTAGGGGTTGTAGGGTGGCTGGAGACTTGACAGTTTCACCTTTATTACGTTGGCACACCTCACATTCTATGACAAAGTGAAGTATATCCTTCTTCATTCCTACCTAGAAAAAAGAATGACAGGCATGAGCATATGTCTTTTGGAAGCCCGAGTAACCTTCAATAGTTGATGAATGCAACTCATTTAAGAGTCTCTGCTTGAGTGATGAAGAAGGTGATAGAACCAGGCGATCCTTATATTTGAGAATACTGTCCTACCAAGTGTAGCCGGTGGGAGGATTAGGGTCTTCCTGAAGGCACTGAATTAACTTGGAGGTAGTCAGGTGTGTTAGCCACTCTTGGCGTACTTCTTTAATCCAATCGAGGATCGATAGGGATAAGGAAAATAGGGAGTCATCCTCCTCGTATTGTCTTGACAATTCATATGCTACTATATTATCTTTTCCCTTTTTGTATATGATTTCATAATCATAACCCAACATTTTGGTCAACCACTTATTTTGTTCTAGGAGGATAGTCATTCCTCCAAAAAATATTTCATACTGTGGTGATTTTTTTTGATCTAAAAACGACCTCCCAAGAGATATGACCACCATGTGTGCACCGCATGGAGAATGACCATTGTTGAGTACCATTTTATGCTTATTTTCAATTCACAAATCATACTTTTGTCTCCAAAACCATCAATTTTTCCTTCATTTTATTCCATATTTTCCATAAAACAACCTATGCAAGGTACATTTATCATTCATTAGCTTAAGAATTGAATTTTTGAATTTTTAGCATTAAAATTAAAAATTTATCAGAAATTACAGGATTTGATTAAATCCCGTAATTGCTCCAAGGTTCGTGTTCTTTCAGGACAATGGGGCAAAATCAGAGATGTGTCATGATCCTTGATGTACAAGGATGGATGAATATCTATCAGGTTCGAGATCTGAGCTTTCCATGTGCCCGGTCAACGCTGGTCAAACAAGGCCACTTCAGCATAAAATACCCTGTTTTAGCAGAAAATCATGGACAATTTTAGATTTTCTTGGGATTTGTGCATATTTTATGGATCTGAAGGGGGTATTCAACCTTCCTAGCATATTTTATGGATCTTATCATCATCTTAGGAGACTTCTTAGCATTTTCAGTTTCAAACTTCTTATATAAATACTTCAAGACATGGACTAGTATGACATCTTATGTTAATGAAGAAAAATCTGAATTTTCAGTCTTGAGATCAGTTTGGTGTTTTGTTCTTGATGATGTTTATGAGATGATTATGTGAATGCTGCTGGAAGTTCCTTATTAACTGAGACAACTCTAGGTGTACAAGTGAAGCATTGGAGGGCCCCCTTTGCCAAGCTAGTACACTTCTCCTTTTCCATTCTTTTCAAGTAAATTTTGGTATGAGCTTTAGTTTAGTTTACATTTTGTTGTAGGTAATGCTGTTGTGTTTTACTTGATTTCAAAATTAGTTATGTTGCTAATGAATGTGGGAAAGCAAAGAATGCATCTCTTGTAAAAGGGTTTAGTCTTTCTAACATTTACAAGCCTCTAAACTAGTTTGAATGCTTAATATTAGTTGAATGCTTTTACTTTAGMTTGYTGATTAATGGTAAGARATCTATGAATACACCTTMTGTAAAGAAGYTTAGCATTTCTTTCATACTCAACACTTAGATTAGMTTTTGAATTATTTCCATTTAAAGAACTAAATTTATCTYTAAGTCCATACATTTTGGATGTSTCTSTAAGTCTTACAAACACYGGATTGACAAATCAAATACACTYTAATTTACATCAGTAGATTRGAGCCCAACATTTTGGCGCCGTTGTCGGGGAATGATACCCAAGTGAAAATAAGCATAAAATGGTACCCAAGTGGAAAAACCCATGTATAMCATCGATGAAGGAACATCATTTTCTACATACTCAATCCTTCCTCTTCAAAACATCCACTTAAGGTCTRGGAAAKTTTTACAAAAKGACTCTCCTRTTATTATAGAAKAAMAARCYRAAGAAGAGAAGATTSYTARYAYADAAAAATTACCAATAGAYAATCAAATTCAGAAGASTAAAACAATAAATACCCAAACACCTCCTTTTCCAGAAAGGTTAGTTAAGGAAAAACTATCAATTTCTCTTCCTGAATTTGATGTCTTAGATGAATTAAAGAATGTATGTGTGAAAATTCCTTTATTGCAAGATATTAAAGATATCCCAATCTATACAAAATCAATCAAGGAATTATGTTAAAAGAAAACTGGCAAAAGAAAGAAGGATCCACCAACAATTCATGTAATTGGAAATTTAGCAGGCCTAATGTCAAATACTATTTTAGTTGAAAAATATGTTGACCCAGGAATTCCAATGGTAACAATAATAATCAACAATTTTTCAATCTCTAAAACATTAATTGACTTAGGATCAATTATCAATGTGATGACATTAGAGACAATGAGATATTTGAATCTGCAAAATCTTCGACCAACCACTACAGTCCTAGAATTAGCTGATAGATCTAAAGTAGTGCTAGAAGGTATACTTGAAGATATCACAGTTTCTTTGGATTCTTGGGAGTATCCAGTAGATTTCTTAGTTCTTCAACCAAAATCTAATCTAGGAGGCCATCCATTGATTCTTGGAAGACCTTGGTTGGCCACAATTGATACTTTCATTGGTTGTAGAACATGTAATATGGTTATTTCACATGGAACTGAAAGGAAACAGATCACACTTTATCCTCCTGCTCAAACACCTTCTGTAATAGATCAATTGCCTTGGCTTGATGAAACAAAACAACAACAGGAAGAAGTGATTCAACCTATCTTAAGTATTAATCGAGCTTTTGATTTTAGGGAGGAAAATGATGAAGATTTGTTGGACTATTTAATTTCTGAACCAGATATCTCGGAACAATTGAGAAACATGCAATACATTGCTACAGATTAGGTTTTAGGACAAAATTTTCAAGAAAATTGCACAATCCATTCTTTAGAATCATCATTTAATGGAATTTTTCCGTGAACTCAATAACAAATGCTCAAAGCAAAATAATTGAAATCAGTCCTGGGAAATATTTGAATATTGGTGCAAATATTGAACCATCTCAGGAAGAACAATTGATTGCATTATTGAATAAATATCATAAAACATTTGCTTGGGAATATATTGATATGCAGGGAATTCATCCCGAGACATGCACTCATCATATCTACACATATGATAACATAAGACCTCTAAGGAAACCTCAACAAAGAATGAATCCAAAGTTGAAAGAGGTAGTTAAAGAAGAATTGCAAAAATTATTACAGGTAGGATTTATCTACCCTATCTCTGATAGTCAATGGGTTTCTCCATTAGTTGTTGTACCTAAGAAGAATGAAAAATGGAGAATCTGTGTAGATTATAGAGAGTTAAACAAAGCAACACTTAGAGATCATTTTCCATTACCATTCATAGATCAAATCTTCGATGCACTAGCTGGGAAAATATATTTTTCCTTCCTAGATGGATTTAGTGGCTACAATCAAATCAAAATAGCATTAAAAGACCAGGACAAAAATACTTTTACATGCCCCTGGGGTACATATTCTTATAAGGTATTACCTTTTGGTTTATGTAATGCTCCAACTACTTTTCAAAGAGCAGTTCTGGCTATTTTTGTTGATTTAATACATGAATGTGTAGAGGTATACATGGATGATTTCTCTATGTATGGTAATTCTTTTGATGATTCCTTGATGAATTTGGAAAAAGTCCTAATAAGATGCATAGAAACAAATTTGTCTCTCAACAATGAAAAATGTTTCATGATGTCAACTGAAGGAATAGTATTGGGCCATCATATTTCATCATCAGGGATTACAATGGATCCTGCAAAAATAAAAATCATTGTGAACTTATCAGAACCAATCAATCAGAAGGCCGTGAGAATTTTTCTTGGATATGCAGGTTATTACCGAAGATTCATTGAAAATTTTAGTAAAATAGCTTTGCCATTATTCAAATTACTTGCAAAAGATGTACATTTTCATTGGGATACTAATTGTCAAACTGCCTTTCAGAAGCTCAAGGAAAAACTATCAACAACACCTATCTTAAGAGGGACGAATTGGACTTTGCCATTTCATATCTCTACAGATGCATCAGATACTGCAATAGGGGCATCATTGGGTCAAAAATAAAATCTTATGACTTATGCTATTTACTTCATTAGCAAGAATTCAACCCCAGCAGAATTAAATTACACAGTCACTGAGAAGGAAATGTTGGCAGTAGTACATGCTGTGAATAAATTTCATCACTACATCACTGGTTATGAAGCCTTTATCCATACAGATCATTCTGCCATAAGATATCTCATGAACAAACCTATTACTAATAGGAGGATAACAAGATGGTTGTTATTGATGCAGGAATTCAACATCATTGTCTTAAATAGAGCTGGAAAGGAAAATCAAGTGGCTGATTTCCTATCTTGATTAAACAATTCTGGTGAGATTGTTCCTGTCTCAGATAATTTTCCTGATGAGCACCTATTTTCCATTTCAGTTATAACTCCATGGTATGCTGATATAGCTAACTATTTATCATCAAGAATGTTACCTCCTTCTTTTACATCCAAAGAAAAGAAAGGATAATTAAACAAAGTGCTAGATACTCATGGATTGATGGAGACCTCTTTTATACATGATATGATCTCATAATTAGAAGATGTGTAAGACAAGATGAGATTTTAGAAATATTAAAAGCTTGTCATGATGAACCTCGTGGTGGTCATTTTGCAGATAAAAAGATAGCATACAAAATACTCAATTTGGGGTATTATTGGCCATCCACCTTTAAATATTCCAAGAAGTATGTTAGAAGCTGTGACAACTGCCAAAGGATGGGAAAGCCACTTCCAACTGATGAGATGCCACTTAAGCCACAAGTTCACATTGAGCCATTTGAAAAACGGGCTCTTGATTTCATCGGTCCAATAAGTCCACCATCAAAAGGGAAGCAGTACATCTTGGTATGTACTGAAATTGTTACAAAGTGGGTGGAAGCTAAAGCATTAGTGAGAGTTATTGAACAATCAATGGTCAACTTTCTCTTTGAAAAAATATTTGTCAGATTTGGAGTACCCCAAGAGATTGTAATAGATCAAGGAGCACAGTTTACTTCTAAATTGGTGCAAGACATAGCAGACAAGTACAAGATCAAGCATCGAAAGTCAACACCCTATCACCCACAAGCCAATGACCAGGTAGAATCTACTAATAAAACATTGGAATCCATCATGCCCAAGACAATCCAAATGCATAGAAAAGATTGGTCAGATAAGCTAAATGAAGCATTATGGGCATATAGAATCACTTGTAAGAACAATATTGGGTTCACTCCTTATAAACTAGTCTATGGTAAGCAAGTTTTGTTACCCATAGAATTTCAAATTCATACTTTTAAATTAGCAGCTGATCTAGGAATAGATCTTTCCGAAGCACAGAAAGAAAGGATCATGCAATTAAATCAGTTAGATGAGATGAGACAAACAACAATAGAACACAACATTTTGATACAACAACAAAGGGCACATTGGCATGACAAGTTCATCAAGAAGAAACAATTCAAAGTGGGAGACTGGGCTTTGTTATTTGACTCAAAATTAAAAAATTTCAAAGCTAAGTTTACAACTCATTGGCTTTGTCCATATGAAGTTGCAGAGGTATATGACAATGGCTCAGTCAAACTACAAACAATAGATGATGAGGCAAGCTCATTCACAATCAATAGACATAGGCTAAAGCTCTACAATAATCTTGTCAACAAAGAAGATTTTCTGCAGCAGATATATCAACAGCATGAGATGGAAGTGTTGGACAAACACAATCATGT